>WNWK01009444.1:0-25000 GCA_009830355.1 Cherax destructor
CTCCACTGTCTCCCCTCCCTCCCTACCACTCATCATCCTTCCCTCTTCCGTCATGCCCACTCATCATCCTTCCCTCTTCTCGTCATGCCCACTCATCATCCTTCCCTCTTCTCGTCATGCCCACTCATCATCCTTCCTCTTCTCGTCATGCCCACTCATCATCCTTCCCTCTTCTCGTCATGCCCACTCATCATCCTTCCCTCTTCTCGTCATGCCCACTCATCATTCTTCCCTCTTCTCGTCATGCCCACTCATCATCCTTCCCTCTTCTCGTCATGCCCACTCATCATCCTTCCCTCTTCTCGTCATGCCCACTCATCATCCTTCCTCTCTCGTCATGCCCACTCATCATCCTTCCCTCTTCTCGTCATGCCCACTCATCATCCTTCCCTCTTCTCGTCATGCCCACTCATCATTCTTCCTCTTCTCGTCATGCCCACTCATCATCCTTCCCTCTTCTCGTCATGCCCACTCATCATCCTTCCCTCTTCTCGTCATGCCCACTCATCATTTTTCCCTCTTCTCGTCATGCCCACTCATCATCCTTCCCTCTTCTCGTCATGCCCACTCATCATCCTTCCCTCTTCTCGTCATGCCCACTCATCATTCTTGCATCATACATTATGTTTTGAGAAGCAGAGCAACAGCCAGGCAGACAATTAAGCAGACAGGTAAGCAGGCAGACAGGTAAGCAGGCAGACAGGTAAGCAGGCAGACGGGTAAACAAAGGTTATTTAAGTGCTGTTGTTTACTGAGACATTAAGGAAATATTAAGGTAAATGTAGTGGATGACTTGCTATAGTGAGTACCACAACTACCACTATCACCACCACCACCACTACTGTCACTATCACCACCACCACCACTACTGTCACTATCACCACCACCACCACTACTGTCACTATCACCACCACCACCACTACTGTCACTATCACCACCACCACCACTACTGTCACTATCACCACCACCACCACTACTGTCACTATCACCACCACCACCACTACCACCATCACTATCACCACCACTACCACTACTGTCACTACCACCACCACTACTGTCACTACCACCACCACTACCACCACCACTACCACCACTACCACCACCACCACCACTACCACCACCACCACAAAATACTTCACTAATGGTCAACAATGCTGTGTACTTAAGCACTTTTCGTCAACCAGCCATAAACAGAACCTTAATATGCAAATTAGTTAGAAAAGAGATGTGCAAGTGTATTATCAGAGGCTGTTGTTGAGTTTTATGTTGAAGACAGTACTGGGGTGAGGAGCAGTGAGAGAGAAGAAAATGGGGAGTAAGAGAAGAGGAAGAACCATGAGTGAGATGGTACAAAACTTACTTTCAAACATTCAGGATTCTTATTGTAGTTACACCAGGATTATCCTGCACAGTTTTCTGTATAACTTATAACTCTCTGATACATTCCGGTCAAGTAATGTGTAAGAATTAGACACGTGTACAACATCTGGGTATCTTCATTGTAGACGTTTCGCCCTCCAGTGGCTTTATCAGTACAAAGACATAACTGGAAGACAGAACTATATACAAAAGACGAGGTAATCAGTCCCTCAACCTTGGAGTTGAAGAGTGCCAAGACTGAGGGACTGATTATGTAGGCTAGTGCCAGTGATGTAGGAGGCACTACAACCACGCTGATTCTTGTGACTGTTACGAACTATCTTACAATAGTGTGTGTGTGTGTGTGTGTGTGTGTGTGTGTGTGTGTGTGTGTGTGTGTGTGTGTGTGTGTGTGTGTGAAGACTCCATCACACACACTACTAGTTCTTACTGAGTTAGTTGCAGCAGTTCTGATTGTCTTTGTGTTCTGCCTTGTACGTCCATCTGAGTAGAGGGAAGTGATGGATGGCTAGGTGGAGGGGCAGTGTATACATGTGATGGATGGCTAGGTGGAGGGGCAGTGTATACATGTGATGGATGGCTAGGTGGAGGGGCAGTGTATACATGTGATGGATGGCTAGGTGGAGGGGCAGTGTATACATGTGATGGATGGCTAGGTGGAGGGGCAGTGTATACATGTGATGGATGGCTAGGTGGAGGGGCAGTGTATACATGTGATGGATGGCTAGGTGGAGGGGCAGTATATACATGTGATGGATGGCTAGGTAGAGGGGCAGTGTATACATGTGATGGATGGCTAGGTGGAGGGGCAGTGTATACATGTGATGGATGGCTAGGTGGAGGGGCAGTATATACATGTGATGGATGGCTAGGTGGAGGGGCAGTGTATACATGTGATGGATGGCTAGGTGGAGGGGCAGTGTATACATGTGATGGATGGCTAGGTGGAGGGGCAGTGTATACATGTGATGGATGGCTAGGTGGAGGGCAGTGTATACATGTGATGGATGGCTAGGTGGAGGGGCAGTATATACATGTGATGGATGGCTAGGTGGAGGGGCAGTGTATACATGTGATGGATGGCTAGGTGGAGGGGCAGTGTATACATGTGATGGATGGCTAGGTGGAGGGGCAGTGATACATGTGATGGATGGCTAGGTGGAGGGGCAGTGTATACATGTGATGGATGGCTAGGTGGAGGGCAGTATATACATGTGATGGATGGCTAGGTGGAGGGGCAGTGTATACATGTGATGGATGGCTAGGTGGAGGGGCAGTGTATACATGTGATGGATGGCTAGGTGGAGGGGCAGTGTATACATGTGATGGATGGCTAGGTGGAGGGGCAGTGTATACATGTGATGGATGGCTAGGTGGAGGGGCAGTATATACATGTGATGGATGGCTAGGTGGAGGGGCAGTGTATACATGTGATGGATGGCTAGGTGGAGGGGCAGTGTATAGATAAGTTGTAAGAGGAACAACAAGTATTGAGGCAGCAGATACAGGTAGCAGATACAGGCAGCAGATACAGGCAGCAGATACAGGCAGCAGATACAGGCAACAGATACAGGCAACAGATACAGGCAACAGATACAGGCAGCAGATACAGGTAGCAGATACAGGCAGCAGATACAGGCAACAGATACAGGCAGCTTCGAAAATTAAATCACTTAAGGGTGTACTTCCCTAGTGATGAAAATTCCGAGCAAGAAGGCACTATGTACCAGCCTCGCCACGTCCCACAATCGTTCACACGCATCCCAGAGTTTCGCCCTTATCGACCACCTAGTCGTAGCACCGCTTGAACCTCGGCCCACGTTAATGAATGTTCCGCGGTGGACGAACATGTCTGCAGGAGCTGTACTGACCAGCTGGACGACTCATATTACAGGGATACTCGACCTTAGGGATAACTAGGGATAGCACTCTCTTGGCTGTGTGTTCCGTTGGAAAGGTACGCGTCTCCGGCGTCGAGAAATTCCCAAGTGAACTAATGAGAGGAGGAATACCAGGCCCCTAGCTCACGCCCACCACCCACGCCCACTTGTACCCATCACACTCAGCCACCTTAAGCCAAATATGGGTATCCCAGGAGGTAAGATCTATGATGTTTGATGTGTATTGAAGCAGTAAGCAAAGGCACTTGTAAAGAAAAACTTAAAGTGTTGTCAGTGATCCTGGCCAGGTGACTTAGTGTCTTTGGCCCTGAAGAAAGTGTTGTCAGTGATCCTGGCCAGGTGACTTAGTGTCTTTGGCCCTGAAGAAAGTGTTGTCAGTGATCCTGGCCAGGTGACTTAGTGTCTTTGTCCCTGAAGAAAGTGTTGTCAGTGATCCTGGCCAGGTGACTTAGTGCCTTTGTCCCTGAAGAAAGTGTTGTCAGTGATCCTGGCCAGGTGACTTAGTGCCTTTGTCCCTGAAGAAAGTGTTGTCAGTGATCCTGGCCAGGTGACTTAGTGCCTTTGGCCCCTGAAGAAAGTGTTGTCAGTGATCCTGGCCAGGTGACTTAGTGCCTTTGTCCCTGAAGAAAGTGTTGTCAGTGATCCTGGCCAGGTGACTTAGTGTCTTTGTCCCTGAAGAAAGTGTTGTCAGTGATCCTGGCCAGGTGACTTAGTGCCTTTGTCCCTGAAGAAAGTGTTGTCAGTGATCCTGGCCAGGTGACTTAGTGCCTTTGTCCCTGAAGAAAGTGTTGTCAGTGATCCTGGCCAGGTGACTTAGTGCCTTTGTCCCTGAAGAAAGTGTTGTCAGTGATCCTGGCCAGGTGACTTAGTGCCTTTGGCCCCTGAAGAAAGTGTTGTCAGTGATCCTGGCCAGGTGACTTAGTGTCTTTGGCCCTGAAGAAAGTGTTGTCAGTGATCCTGGCCAGGTGACTTAGTGCCTTTGTCCCTGAAGAAAGTGTTGTCAGTGATCCTGGCCAGGTGACTTAGTGCCTTTGTCCCTGAAGAAAGTGTTGTCAGTGATCCTGGCCAGGTGACTTAGTGCCTTTGTCCCTGAAGAAAGTGTTGTCAGTGATCCTGGCCAGGTGACTTAGTGCCTTTGGCCCTGAAGAAAGTGTTGTCAGTGATCCTGGCCAGGTGACTTAGTGTCTTTGGCCCTGAAGAAAGTGTTGTCAGTGATCCTGGCCAGGTGACTTAGTGCCTTTGTCCCTGAAGAAAGTGTTGTCAGTGATCCTGGCCAGGTGACTTAGTGCCTTTGGCCCCTGAAGAAAGTGTTGTCAGTGATCCTGGCCAGGTGACTTAGTGCCTTTGGCCCCTGAAGAAAGTGTTGTCAGTGATCCTGGCCAGGTGACTTAGTGCCTTTGTCCCTGAAGAAAGTGTTGTCAGTGATCCTGGCCAGGTGACTTAGTGTCTTTGTCCCTGAAGAAAGTGTTGTCAGTGATCCTGGCCAGGTGACTTAGTGCCTTTGTCCCTGAAGAAAGTGTTGTCAGTGATCCTGGCCAGGTGACTTAGTGCCTTTGTCCCTGAAGAAAGTGTTGTCAGTGATCCTGGCCAGGTGACTTAGTGCCTTTGTCCCTGAAGAAAGTGTTGTCAGTGATCCTGGCCAGGTGACTTAGTGCCTTTGGCCCCTGAAGAAAGTGTTGTCAGTGATCCTGGCCAGGTGACTTAGTGTCTTTGGCCCTGAAGAAAGTGTTGTCAGTGATCCTGGCCAGGTGACTTAGTGCCTTTGTCCCTGAAGAAAGTGTTGTCAGTGATCCTGGCCAGGTGACTTAGTGCCTTTGGCCCCTGAAGAAAGTGTTGTCAGTGATCCTGGCCAGGTGACTTAGTGCCTTTGGCCCCTGAAGAAAGTGTTGTCAGTGATCCTGGCCAGGTGACTTAGTGTCTTTGTCCCTGAAGAAAGTGTTGTCAGTGATCCTGGCCAGGTGACTTAGTGCCTTTGGCCCCTGAAGAAAGTGTTGTCAGTGATACTGGCCAGGTGACTTAGTGTCTTTGGCCCTGAAGAAAGTGTTGTCAGTGATCCTGGCCAGGTGACTTAGTGTCTTTGGCCCTGAAGAAAGTGTTGTCAGTGATCCTGGCCAGGTGACTTAGTGCCTTTGGCCCCTGAAGAAAGTGTTGTCAGTGATCCTGGCCAGGTGACTTAGTGCCTTTGGCCCCTGAAGAAAGTGTTGTCAGTGATCCTGGCCAGGTGACTTAGTGTCTTTGGCCCTGAAGAAAGTGTTGTCAGTGATCCTGGCCAGGTGACTTAGTGCCTTTGGCCCCTGAAGAAAGTGTTGTCAGTGATCCTGGCCAGGTGACTTAGTGTCTTTGTCCCTGAAGAAAGTGTTGTCAGTGATCCTGGCCAGGTGACTTAGTGCCTTTGGCCCCTGAAGAAAGTGTTGTCAGTGATCCTGGCCAGGTGACTTAGTGTCTTTGGCCCTGAAGAAAGTGTTGTCAGTGATCCTGGCCAGGTGACTTAGTGTCTTTGTCCCTGAAGAAAGTGTTGTCAGTGATCCTGGCCAGGTGACTTAGTGTCTTTGTCCCTGAAGAAAGTGTTGTCAGTGATCCTGGCCAGGTGACTTAGTGCCTTTGGCCCCTGAAGAAAGTGTTGTCAGTGATCCTGGCCAGGTGACTTAGTGTCTTTGGCCCTAGAGAAAGTGTTGTCAGTGATCCTGGCCAGGTGACTTAGTGTCTTTGGCCCTGAAGAAAGTGTTGTCAGTGATCCTGGCCAGGTGACTTAGTGCCTTTGGCCCCTGAAGAAAGTGTTGTCAGTGATCCTGGCCAGGTGACTTAGTGTCTTTTTCCCTGAAGAAAGTGTTGTCAGTGATCCTGGCCAGGTGACTTAGTGCCTTTGGCCCTGAAGAAAGTGTTGTCAGTGATCCTGGCCAGGTGACTTAGTGTCTTTGGCCCTGAAGAAAGTGTTGTCAGTGATCCTGGCCAGGTGACTTAGTGTCTTTGTCCCTGAAGAAAGTGTTGTCAGTGATCCTGGCCAGGTGACTTAGTGTCTTTGCCCTGAAGAAAGTGTTGTCAGTGATCCTGGCCAGGTGACTTGTGCCTGTTGGCCCGCTGAAGAAAGTGTTGCAGTGATCCTGGCCAGGTGACTTAGTGCCTTGGGCCCCTGAAGTGAAAGGGCTTGCAGTGAGTGCACTGGCCAGGTGGACTAGTGCTGGCCTGAAGAAAGCTGGTGCACTGGGCCTCAGGCTGGGTGCACTGGGCTCAGGCTGGGTGCACTGGGCCTCAGGCTGGGTGCACTGGCCTCGGCTGGTGCACTGGGCCTCGGCTGGTGCATGGGCTCAGGCTGGCACTGGGCCTCAGGCTGGCACTGGCCTCGGCTGGAGTGCACTGTCAGGCTGGGTCACTGGCCAGGGCTGGGTGCACTGGGCCTCAGGCTGGCGTGCATCCCGGGCTCAGGGCTGGGGCACTGGCCCTGAGGCTGTGCACTGGGCCTCAGGTGACTGTAGTGCACTGGGCCTCTGAGGCTGGTCAGTGCATTGGGCCTCAGGCTGGGTGCACTGGCCTCAGGCTGGGTGCACTGGGCTCAGGCTGGCACTGGGCCTCAGGCTGGAGTGCACTGGGCCTCAGGCTGGGTGCACTGGGCCTCAGGCTGGGTGCACTGGGCCTCAGGCTGGGTGCACTGGGCCTCAGGCTGGGTGCATGCTCGCTGCACTGGGCCTCAGGCTGGTGCATCTGGGCCTCAGGCTGGTGCACTGGGCCTCAGGCTGGGTGCACTGGGCCTCAGGCTGGGTGCACTGGGCCTCAGGCTGGGTGCACTGGGCCTCAGGCTGGGTGCACTGGGCCTCAGGCTGGGTGCACTGGGCCTCAGGCTGGGTGCACTGGGCCTCAGGCTGGGTGCACTGGGCCTCAGGCTGGGTGCACTGGGCCTCAGGCTGGGTGCACTGGGCCTCAGGCTGGGTGCACTGGGCCTCAGGCTGGGTGCACTGGGCCTCAGGCTGGGTGCACTGGGCCTCAGGCTGGGTGCACTGGGCCTCAGGCTGGGTGCACTGGGCCTCAGGCTGGCACTGGGCTCAGACTGGGTGCACTGGGCCTCGGGCTGGGTGCACTGGGCCTCCGGCTGGGTGCACTGGGCCTCAGGCTGGGTGCACTGGGCCTCAGGCTGGGTGCACTGGGCCTCAGGCTGGGTGCACTGCCTAGCTGGTGACTGGCCTCGGCTGGGTGCACTGGGCCTCGGCTGGTGCACTGGGCCTCAGGCTGGGTGCACTGGGCCTCAGCTGGGCATGGCCCAGGCTGGGCATGGGCCTCAGGCTGGGTGCACTGGGCCTCAGGCTGGTGCACTGGGCCTCGGGCTGGGTGCACTGGGCCTCGGGCTGGGTGCACTGGGCTCGGCTGGGATGCACTGACCTCCAGGCTGGTGGGGCACTGGGCCTCGGCTGGGTGCACTGGGCCTCAGGCTGGGTGCACTGGGCCTCAGGCTGGTGCACTGGGCCTCAGGCTGGGTGCACTGGGCCTCAGGCTGGTGCACTGGGCTCAGGCTGGTGCACTGGGCCTCGGGCTGCGTGCACCGCCTCACGGCAGGCTTTCTAACTGGGCTGTGGCTGCACTGGGCTAGGCGGTTGTTGCATGGCAGCTGCACTGGGCCTCAGGCTGGTGCACTGGGCCTCTCAGGCTGTGATGTTGTACTGCTCACCCGCGTGCAGGCTGCATATCTGTGACTGTGATACTCACGGAGTCATTACTACGCACACGATACTGAGTTTTTAACAGCCAGCCATAACCCAAACAACCAGCCCAACCAGCCAGCCATAACCCAAACAACCACCCAACCAGCCAGCCATAACCCAAACAACCACCCAACCAGCCACCATAACCCAAACAACCACCAACCAGCCACCATAACCCAAACAACCACCAACCAGCCAGCCATAACCCAAACAACCACCCAACCAGCCAGCCATAACCCAAACAACCACCCAACCAGCCACCCATAACCCAAACAACCAGCCAACCAGCCAGCCATAACCCAAACAACCACCCAACCAGCCAGCTATAACCCAAACAACCACCCAACCAGCCAGCCATAACCCAAACAACCACACAACCAGCCAGCCATAACCCAAACAACCACCCAACCAGCCACCCATAACCCAAACAACCACCCAACCAGCCAGCCATAACCCAAACAACCACCCAACCAGCCACCCATAACCCAAACAACCACCCAACCAGCCACCCATAACCCAAACAACCAGCCAACCAGCCACACATAACCCAAACAACCAGCCAACCAGCCACCCATAACCCAAACAACCACCCAACCAGCCACCCATAACCCAAACAACCAGCCAACCAGCCAACCAAGCCTACACCTCACCGAATATTAGTGAGCTTTCTCACACCAGAACTTCTAGTAGGAACATTGAAGTAATATTGAGAAGTGTGTGTGAAACTTTAAAACCATTACCAGCACCTCCACCACCACCACCACCATTATTAAAACTACCACTACCACCATCAGCCATCACTACCACCATTATTACCATTACCACCATCAACCACCACTACCACCATCAACCACCACTACTACCATCAACCACTACCATCAACCACCACTCCATAAAACATCTTTAATAAACACCTGATTCCTCAGTTTCAGTTATAATCTCAAAATATTTTTTTTAAGTTTATTAAATATAAATTCTGGTCTCGGGGGAAGAGAATGCTATCACAAATTCCTCAGTGCTGAATCAAATGTGCCGAGACGTTAGGTAGAAGTTCCCGTGTTTCTGACAAGGAATATCAACCTTGTAGTTTGTGGCGACGACAGGCATGTCACTCTCTTCCCCTCACTGACAATAACGTTGATTTCCACAATGATTTCTTTGAGAATTTTGATCTTGATGGTTTTTTTTTTGTGTGTGTGTAACGTTGTCTTGCCCTCTGCTTCTTAAGATTACGTCTTAATTATAACTTGTGAGCTTAAAGAAGTTACAATGTGACATTAGTAAGATGTTGCTTAAGTGATCTTAATGTTTGTGATGCAGCAGTGTGGGGGGGGGGTAGTCTCTCTCAGAATAGTGACTCTCATAACATAAGAACATAAGAAAGAAGGAACACTGCAGCAGGCCTACTGGCCCATGCGAGGCAGGTCCAAGTCTCTCACCGGCTTAAGCCAATGCCCCGACCCAGCCAGGTCAGGTCACATTCACTTAAGGAAGGAGCACGGCATCTGACCTAGTAGCACAAGCTAGTCAGGACCAACTCACACCCACCCGCACCCACTCATATTTATCTAGCTTATTTTTAAAACTACACAACGTTTTAGCCTCTATAACTGTACTCGGGAGTTTGTTCCACTCATCGACAACTATTACCAAACCAATGCTTTCCTATATCCTTCCTGAATCTGAATTTATCCAACTTAAAGCCATTGCTGCGAGTCCTGTCAATACTAGATATTTTTAGCACGCTATTTACATCACCTTTATTTATTCCTGTTTTCCAGTTATACACCTGAACGACGATAATCAACTCGTGACAAGTGCCACTCAGATCACAGACAAGCAACACCTCGTATCATTAGTGCTTTTACAATCAGACCTTGGTCTTACAATCAGACAATGGTCTTATAGTCAAACCATGGTCTTACAATCAATGGTCTTACAGTCAGACCATGGTCTTACAATCAGACCATGGTCTTACAATCAGACAATGGTCTTAGTCAGACCATGGTCTTACAATCAGACAATGGTCTTTCAGTTAGACCATGGTCTTACAATTAGGTCATTCTTACAATCACACCATGGTCTTTGTCATATTCTTTCAGTCATACCTTGGTCTTACAGTTAGACCTTAGTCTTACAGTTAGACCTTAGTCTTACAGTCAGACCATGGTCTTACAGTCAGACCATGGTCTTGCAGTTAGACCTTGGTCTTACAGTCAGACCATGGTCTTACAGTCAGACCATGGTCTTACAGTCAGACCTTGGTCTTACAGTCAGACCTTGGTCTTACAGTCAGACCTTGGTCTTACAGTCAGACCATGGTCTTACAGTCAGACCTTGGTCTTAAGAACATAAGAACATAAGAAAGAAGGAACACTGCAGCAGGCCTACTGGCCCATGCGAGGCAGGTCCAAATCTCCCACCGACTTAAGCCAATGCCCCGACCCATCCAGGTCAGGTTACATTCACTTAAGGAAGGAGCACGGCATCTGACCTAGTAGCACAAACTAGTCAGGTCCAACTCACACCCACCCGCACCCACTCATATATTTATCCAGCCTATTTTTAAAACTACACAACGTTTTAGCCTATATAACTGTACTCGGGAGTTTGTTCCACTCATCGACAACTCTATTACCAAACCAATGCTTTCCTATATCCTTCCTGAATCTGAATTTATCCAACTTAAAGCCATTGCTGCGAGTCCTGTCAATACTAGATATTTTTAGCACGCTATTTACATCACCTTTATTTATTCCTGTTTTCCATTTATACACCTCAATCATATCCCCCTAATTCTACGCCTTTCTAGAGAGTGCAGATTCAGGGCCCTCAGTCTATCCTCATAGGGAAGATTTCTGATACATGGAATCAACTTAGTCATCCTCCTTTGTACGTTTTCCAGAGCATTTATATCCATTCTGTAATACGGTGACCAAAACTGTGCAGCATAATCTAGATGAGGCCTCACCAAGGATATATAGAGTTGAAGAACAACCTGAGGACTCCTATTATTTATGCTTCTTGATATGAAGCCAAGGATTCTGTTCGCTTTATTGCGAACACTTATGCACTGCTGTCTTGGTTTTAGATTACTGCTAACCAGAACTCCTAAATCCTTTTCGCAATCAGTAGTATTAAGATCTATATTATTTAGTTTATATGTGGCATGGTTATTGTCCTGTCCAATATTTAGAACTTTGCATTTATCTATATTAAACTGCATCTGCCACTTCTCCGACCAATGCATCAGTCTATTCAAATCTTCCTGGAGTGCTCTAATGTCCTCATTTGAATGAATTGGACGGCCTATTTTGGTGTCATCGGCAAACTTGCTTATGTCGCTATTTATTCCCTCATCTATGTCGTTTATGTAGATTGTGAACAACAAGGGGCCCAATACTGACCCCTGTGGAACACCGCTTGTGACACTTCCCCACTCTGATTTCTCCCCATTTATGCAAACTCTCTGCTGCCTATTTGTCAACCATGCCTCTACCCACAATTTGTACCAGAGGTGGACCCCTATATGTATATATATTTTACAATATATATATATATATATATATAAATAATATATGGGATATATGGGATAAATCAACTCAGTAAAATAATCTTAATATATTAAGCATGAGTGGCCTACATGTGCGGTGGATGTGTTGAACACATTTCGCCCACAGTATAGGTGGTAGTCATATATCATATCTGTGTTAGATCAGTAGACAAGTGAAGACCAGTTTGTCAGTAGACATCAGCCTTCACCAGCAGGATCCCTCCACTCAGCCCTTACAAACATTGCTGGGGGTCCCTTCAATCAGTGAAGTATAATAGTGGGTTCCCTCCAATCATGTCGTGCCATAGGACCTAGTGAAGTCACAGTCGGGGAAATATAGGCAACCCTCATTACTCTTCCAATCGGCTTCACCGGGAATCATCCAATCTCATCCCTGGGCTCCCTCTAATCTCACTCACGCTCTCCCACTCCACTCACTCACTAACTAGAATATATATATATATATATATATATATATATAATATATATATATATATATATATATATATATAAATAATATATATATATATATATATATATATATATATATATATATATATTACTTATATATATATATATATATATATTATTTATATATATATATATATATATATATATATATATATATATTTATATATATATATATATATATATATATATATATATATATATATATTATTTATATATATATATATATATTATATATATATATATATTATTTATATATATATATATATATATTGTAAAATATATATACATATAGGGGTCCACCTCTGGTACAAATTGTGGGACCATAGCCTCGGAGAAGTGGATAAAAGGCTTCAAGGAAGAATATATGGATTTCTTCCTGAAGACATTTGAATATTCCACTTCTCCTACCACCCCATCTTATATATATATATATATATATATATATATATATATATATATATATATATATATATATATATATATATATATATATATATATATAGTACAAGTGCTTTATTAATATACAGAATACATTGACATAAAACACAAACATGAACATGAATACATTGGTACAATATATCAAAGATTATGAATCTCTTCCAGCTCCTCCGAAGCCGGACGCGAGCCCAGTATGCAGGATGCATATACCCTCTGGATGGCCACGCTGAGGCGCTGGAACATGAAGGTCGCTGCCCTTGGGTCCCTGGTGGTGTCGATGAGTCTGGAACCCAGTTCTTTAAGGAAACGTGTTGCATTTTTTCCCCACGCTCCCAAGGTCTCTGATCCCACTGGGACAAATTGATACTATTGACTTATGTCCCTGTACTTGCCGATCTTGTACTCCTCTCTGTGGTCAGCAGCTCCTCCCTGTCGCCCAACACTGTGATGGATGTAGGTGTCAGCCAGTGTCGACACACAGGTATAGTCCCATGCTAAGAGCTTGCCATTCTTCCAAGGATAGATGGTGATCCCGTCGGGGCGGTTTGCTGGGTTGTGAGTATTGTTGGCTGCTAGTGATCGGGGCTCTCTCTCTGCTGGGCATCCATATACTATATATATATATATATATATATATATATATATATATATATATATATATATATATATATATATATGTCGTGCCGTTTAGGTAAAACTTGCGATTTTGGCTTAAATAGCAACGCTCATCTTGCCATATAAGACAAGCGAAAATTTGTGTATGCAATAATTTCGTAAATATCATTCTGAACATAACGAAAAAAAATATATTTCATTGTGTTTGTTTATTATTAAATTATTGTAAACGTATCTAAAATATATTTAGTTGGGTTAGGCGAAATTAAATTGCGCTTGTTATAATAAGGTTAGGTACGTTTTCTAAGATTCTTTTGGTACAAAATTATAAATTTTAACATTAACATTAATGAAAAAAAATATCTTTAAATGTATAAGAGAAAATTTTAGGAAGGACTTAATTTTAAATTAATTATTGCTAATTGACCAGTTTTACCTATTAGGCACGACATATATATATATATATATATATATATATATATATATATATATATATATAATTGTGTGTGTGTAAATCTGCTTAATTCACAAACGGGCTAAATTATGTTCAAACATTATCTCTCAGTTCATTACAGGATTCGAACCTGTACACTCTGTATCAAAGTACGCAATACTTTATCCACACATCCAGACTCCAGATGTGATGACTCCAGTGTCAGTCCCTCAGCCTGACACTGAGGGACTGACCACCCCAAATACCATTTCTTCAAGGTTGATGGACTGATTACATACCTACCTGGAGTCTACCTGGAGTCTACCTGGTGGGAATTCCGGGGATCAACGCCCCCGCGGCCCGGTCCACGACCAGGCCTCTCGGTGGATCAGGGCCTGATCAACGAGGCTGTTACTGCTGGCCGCACGCAGTCCAACGTACGAACCACAGCCCTTTGCCTTTGATATACCTTTGAAGAGTTTCGAGAGTATCTACTCTCTGAGCCCGGCCATGGGCCAGGCTCGTCTGGTGCTTGCCTGGTCAACCAGGCTGTTGCTGCTGGAGGCCCGCTGCCCCACATATCCATCACAGCCTGGTTGATCTGGCACCTGGTGAAGATATTTGTCCAGTTTCCTCTTGAAGGCTTCTACACTGGTTCCAGCCGTGTTTCGGATATCTTCTGGTAAGATGTTGAATAGTCTGGGACCCCGGATGTTAATACAGTGCTCCCGTATTGTCCCCACCGCACCCCTGCTCCTCACTGGGTTTATTTTACACTTTCTCCCATATCTCTCACTCCAGTATGTTGTTATGGCAGTGTGCAGATTTGGGACCAGGCCCTCAAGTACTTTCCATGTATATATTATCATGTATCTCTCTCTCCTCCGGTTGATCCGGCACCGACTTTGGGTATCTGTCCAGCTCCCTCTTGAAAGACAACCAGGGGTCTATTGGTAATGCCCTTTATGGCTGGTGGGAGGCTCTTGAACAGTCTTGGGCCCCGGACACTTAATATGTTTTCTCTTAGTGTACCAGTGGCGCCCCTACTTTTCACTGGGGGTATAAGACATCGCCTGCCAAGTTTTTTTGCTTTCGTAGGGAGTGATTTCTGTGTGCAGATTAGGAACCAGTCCCTCCAGAATCTTCCAGGTGTAAATTATGATATAATCTCTCTCGCCTGCGCTCCAGTGAATACAAGTCAAAGTGATTTCTGGCGTTCCCAGTAGTTAAGGTGTTTGATGGAACTTATACGTGCAGTAAAGGTTCTCTGTACATTCTCTAGATCTGCAATTTCACCTGCCTTGAATGGGGATGTTAATGTACAGCAGTATTCCAGCCTAGAGAAAACAAGTGTTTTAAAAAGGATCATCATTGGCTTAGCATCTCTTGTCTTGAATGTTCTCATTATCCATCCTATCAGTTTCCTCGCAGATGTGATAGTGGCATTGTTGTGGTCCTTGAAGGTGAGGTCTTCTGACATTACCACACCCAGGTCCTTCACATTACTTTTCCGCTCTATTGTGTGATTAGAGTCCTAGCTATTATTTCCTCCAGTTTTCCATAACGGAGTAGTTGGAATTTGTCTTCATTGAACATCATATTGTTCTCTGTTGCCCATTGGAAAACTTGGTTTATATCTTCTTGGAGATTTGCCGTGTCCTCAATGGATGACACTCTCATGCAGACCCTAGTATCATCTGCTAAGGATGATACGGTGCTGTGGTTTACATCTCTGTCTGTCTGATATGAGAATGAGGAACAGGATAGGTGCGAGTACTGTGCCTTGTGGAACAGAGGTCTTCACTATGGCAGCTTCCGATTTAACTCTGTTTACCACTACATTTATATTACATCAATATTTACCACATCATCTATATTTCACCACTACACCTGCCGCCTCTGTATTTACCTGAAGAAGCCTACTGTGTAGGCAGAACTGTCATATTGTGTCACTGAGCTGGGAGCTCTATTGTTGCCTTCACTATCTGAAGTTCTGGTGACCGCGCCATTACCTTCACTATCTGAAGCTCTGGTGACCGCGCCATTACCTTCACTATCTGAGGCTCTGGTGACCGCGCCATTACCTTCACTATCTGAGGCTCTGGTGACCGCGCCATTACCTTCACTATCTGAAGCTCTGGTGACCGCGCCATTACCTTCACTATCTGAAGCTCTGGTGACCGCGCCATTACCTTCACTATCTGAAGCTCTGGTGACCGCGCCATTACCTTCACTATCTGAGGCTCTGGTGACCGCGCCATTACCTTCACTATCTGAAGCTCTGGTGACAGCGCCATTACCTTCACTATCTGAAGCTCTGGTGACCGCGCCATTACCTTCACTATCTGAAGCTCTGGTGACCGCCCCATTACCTTCACTATCTGAAGCTCTGGTGACCGCGCCATTACCTTCACTATCTGAGGCTCTGGTGACCGCGCCATTACCTTCACTATCTGAAGCTCTGGTGACAGCGCCATTACCTTCACTATCTGAAGCTCTGGTGACCGCGCCATTACCTTCACTATCTGAAGCTCTGGTGACCGCGCCATTACCTTCACTATCTGAGGCTCTGGTGACCGCGCCATTACCTTCACTATCTGAAGCTCTGGTGACCGCGCCATTACTTTCACTATCTGAGGCTCTGGTGACCGCGCCATTACCTTCACTATCTGAGGCTCTGGTGACCGCGTCATTAAGAACATAAAAAAGAAGGAACACTGCAGCAGGCCTACTGGCCCATGCGAGGCAGGTCCAAGTCTCCCACCGGTTTAAGCCAATGCCCCGACCCAGCCAGGTCAGGTTACATTCACTTAAGGAAGGAGCACGGCATCTGACCTAGTAGCACAAACTAGTCAGGACCAACTCACACCCACCCGCACCCACTCATATATTTATCTAGCCTATTTTTAAAACTACACAACGTTTTAGCCTCTATAACTGTACTCGGGAGTTTGTTCTACTCATCGACAACTCTATTACCAAACCAATGCTTTCCTATATCCTTCCTGAATCTGAATTTATCCAACTTAAAGCCATTGCTGCGAGTCCTGTCAATACTAGATATTTTTAGCACGCTATTTACATCCCCTTTATTTATTCCTGTTTTCCATTTATACACCTCAATCAGTTGAGGAGGGTTCCTGGGAGGTGGTAGTAGTACATTTGTATCATTTCTTGCCATTCTTTTTGGTTCTCTGGCACTGAACAAAATCACTGCTGCCCACATGCTTCTAATTACTTTGTTCAGTTTTACGTTTACGTTCACTTATGCGCCTCTTCCCCCCTCCCCCCTCACGTGGAATGACGGCCACTTTTCATCAAACATTCTCTAATTTGTGGAGTAATAGTGATAATGGTGGTGGAAATAATGGTGGTAGTTTTGGAGGGTAGGGGTGCCACGGTATTCCCCCCCCCAGCAGAAGTGAGTGACGGGATGCACTTAGTAATGTCTAATTGATTTGTGGGGCCTGGGGGAGGGGTTCAACCCCCCCCCCACCTCTCTCTCTCTCTCTCTCTCTTTCACACACACTAATAATGAGGAGGAGGAGAAAGAAACGAAGAAAGAGAATAATACAAAGCAAGCAATAAGAATAGGGAAGAATTATCAACTCAAGGAGAGGAACGAGTGGAGAGAAGTGTTGCTGGTTGCCAAGTATCACCAAGTTTGGCAGCACCAGCAGCAGTAACAGCAGCAGCAACAACAGCAGCAGCAGCAGTAACAGCAGCAGCAACAACAGCAGCAGTAACAGCAACAACAGCAGCAGTAACAACATCAGCAGCAACAACAGCAGCAGTAACAGCAACAACAGCAGCAGTAACAGCAGCAGCAACAACAGCAGCAGCAGCAGCAACAACAGCAGCAGCAACAACAGCAGCAGTAACAGCAACAACAGCAGCAGTAACAGCAGCAGCAACAACAGCAGCAGCAGCAGCAACAACAACAGCAGCAACAACAACAACAGCAGCAACAACAGCAGCAGCAGCAGCAGCAACAACAGCAGCAGCAACAACAGCAGCAGCAGCAGCAGCAACAACAACAGCAGCAACAACAACAACAGCAGCAACAACAGCAGCAGCAGCAGCAGCAACAACAGCAGCAGCAACAACAGCAGCAGCAGCAAGATTAAAATCAGTTCTGACAATTCTATATAATTATGGAGTAGTAGTCAGGTGTAAAGTGTGTGTACACTAACATAGTGTTGTTACCTTAATGTCATACACTATGATGCAACTTTGACCAGCCTTAAGTATCTTGTTACCTCCCTCTTTACTCACTCTCAGCATCGCTAAATTTCCTGTAACAGCCGCTGAGAGAGTTTGTCTCCCAGGATCTCAGTCGCTGGGGGAGTTTGTCTCCCAGGCTCTCAGTCGCTGGGGGAGTTTGTCTCCCAGGCTCTCAGTCGCTGGGGGAGTTTGTCTCCCAGGCTCTCAGTCGCTGGGGGAGTTTGTCTCCCAGGCTCTCAGTCGCTGGGGGAGTTTGTCTCCCAGGATCTCAGTCGCTGGGGGAGTTTGTCTCCCAGGCTTTCAGTCGCTGGGGAGTTTGTCTCCCAGGATCTCAGTCGCTGGGGGAGTTTGTCTCCCAGGCTTTCAGTCGCTGGGGAGTTTGTCTCCCAGGATCTCAGTCGCTGGGGGAGTTTGTCTCCCAGGCTCTCAGTCGCTGGGAGAGTTTGTCTCCCAGGCTCTCAGTCGCTGGGAGAGTTTGTCTCCCAGGCTCTCAGTCGCTGGGAGAGTTTGTCTCACAATCTAGAGATCCCGTGTTCGACTCTCAGTCTGGCAAAATTTGTGAACAAGTTTTCCATGCCTAGCTAGCAGTAGGTGGGTACTTGTTGACCGTGCCTAGCTAGCAGTAGGTAGGTACCTGTTGACCGTGCCTAGCTAGCAGTAGGTAGGTACCTGTGTTTTAGCGGACTGTTGAGGGTGACAGGGAAGAATTTCCTATGTCAACCATCCCTTGGACGTCCTTCCCTCTCTCCCTTCCCCCTGCCCTTTTCCGCCTCTCTCCTCCCTCCAATCCCCATTCTATCTACTCTAATCCCCTCCCCCATTCCACTCCCCTCTCCCATTATCACTTGCTCCCTCTCCCATCCCAGGTCATCCCCCTCCCCACCCGTCCATCTCTACCCAAAGATGCTCTTTCAGCATCTCCCTCCCCTCCCCTCCAATCCCGTCCATCTATTACTCCCCCTCCCCCGCAGAGCAGAATTGGGTTTCTTTCCTCTCCACTCCACCATCTATTCCCCAACCCCCCACCAGCAGCGGGAGGTCTCGCTGATAACCCCACTTCACCCCCGTCGCCCCCTACCTCCTCTCCGCCCTCTCCAGGACTGCCTGGCTACCTCTCCTCTCCCTTGGGATGGGAAGAGAGATGCTACTCCTGTCACCCCGAGTCTCTACCCAACATTCTCCCCAACACTACTTCTTCAGCACTACCTCCCCAACTCATAAGAACATAAGAAATAAGGAACACTGCAGCAGGCCTACTGGCCCATACGAGGCAAGTCTGGTCTCCATATTACAGAATGGACATAAATTCGTTAGAAAACATTCAGCGTAGAATGACTAAATTAATACATAGCATTAGAAATCTTCCTTACGAAGAAAGATTGAAGACCCTTAAATTACATTCACTTGTAAGACGTAGAATGAGGGGAGACATGATCGAGGTATACAAGTGGAAAATGGGTATTAACAAAGGGGATATAAATAAGGTCTTGAGGGTATCTCTCCAAGAGAGAACCCGCAATAATGGATTCAAGTTAGATAAGTTTAGATTTAGAAAGGATATAGGAAAGTATTGGTTTGGAAATAGGGTAGTTGATGAGTGGAACAGTCTGCCTAGTAGGGTTATTGAAGCAAGGACCTTGGGTAGTTTTAAATTTAGGTTGGATAAATTCATGAGTGAAAGGGGTTGGATTTGAGTGGGAATTGCACATGAGTAAATAAAATTATCAAAGCTTATTTCTTGGGTAGCATTGAAAATTAGGTTGAACAAATATTCTGTTAGTGGGATGGAATGTGAAGGACCTGCCTAGAATGGGCCAACAGGCCTGCTGCAGTGTTCCTCCTTTCTTATGTTCTTATGTTCTTAGGTCTAAGTCACTTACTGGCGTAAGCTACTGACCTAAGGCCCAGGTCACATCCACTTAACATGGAAGGCGCAATGTATTACACCTATTAGCCCAAGCCAGTCAGGTCTAACTCACACCCACTCATGTATTTATCTAACCTATTTTTTTTAAACTACACAACGTTTTAGCTTCTATGACGGTACTCGGGAGTTTGTTAAGAATATAAGAACATAAGAAAGGAGGAACACTGCAGCAGGCCTGTTGGCCCACAACTCCCACAACATCCCACAACTCCCACAACATCCCACAACATCCCACAACATCCCACAACTCCCACAACTCCCACAACATCCCACAACTCCCACAACTCCCACAACTCCCACAACATCCCACAACTCCCACAACATCCCACAACTCCCACAACATCCCACAACTCCCACAACATCCCACAACTCCCACAACTCCCACAACATCCCACAACATCCCACAACATCCCACAACTCCCACAACATCCCACAACATCCCACAACAGTCTTTTCTATATCTTTTCTGAAGCTAATTTATCCAACTTAAAACCATTAATGGCTGTGAGTCCTGTCTTGGCTAGATAATTATCACGTTATTTACATCCCCTTTATTTATTCCTGTTTTCCATTTATACACCTCAATCATATCCCCCCTATACACACACAACCCGCACATATAAAAGAGAGGAGCTTACGACGACGTTTCGGCGTTTCGGCCCGAATTCAGGGCCTCAGTCTATCCTCATAGGGAAGATTTCTGATACATGGGATCAACTTAGTCATCCTCCTTTGTACGTTTTCCAGAGCATTTATATCCATTACTTTCCTATATCCCTTCTCAAAACTGCCCCCGCCTTCCCAACATTCTACCAAGCGCTCTACCCCCCCCCCTCCCAACATTCTACCAAACGCCAACATTCTAACCTGTAGAAACAATTCACTGATTAGATTGTTCTGTCCAATCCTGGGTTAAGAACATAAGAACATAAGAAAGGAGGAACACTGCAGCAGGCCTACTGGCCCATGCGAGGCAGGTCCAAATCTCCCACCGACTTAAGCCAATGCCCCGACCCATCCAGGTCAGGTTACATTCACTTAAGGAAGGAGCACGGCATCTGACCTAGTAGCACAAACTAGTCAGGTCCAACTCACACCCACCCGCACCCACTCATATATTTATCCAGCCTATTTTTAAAACTACACAACGTTTTAGCCTCT
Organism: Cherax destructor; assembly: GCA_009830355.1. NCBI lineage: Eukaryota > Metazoa > Arthropoda > Malacostraca > Decapoda > Parastacidae > Cherax > Cherax destructor. The sequence goes on from WNWK01009444.1 coordinate 20,795, forward strand.
ATAACTGTACTCGGGAGTTTGTTCCACTCATCGACAACTCTATTACCAAACCAATGCTTTCCTATATCCTTCCTGAATCTGAATTTATCCAACTTAAAGCCATTGCTGCGAGTCCTGTCAATACTAGATATTTTTAGCACGCTATTTACATCACCTTTATTTATTCCTGTTTTCCATTTATACACCTCAATCATATCCCCCTAATTCTACGCCTTTCTAGAGAGTGCAGATTCAGGGCCCTCAGTCTATCCTCATAGGGAAGATTTCTGATACATGGAATCAACTTAGTCATCCTCCTTGTACGTTTTCCAGAGCATTTATATCCATTCTGTAATACGGTGACCAAAACTGTGCAGCATAATCTAGATGAGGCCTCACCAAGGATATATAGAGTTGAAGAACAACCTGAGGACTCCTATTATTTATGCTTCTTGATATGAAGCCAAGGATTCTGTTCGCTTTATTGCGAACACTTATGCACTGCTGTCTTGGTTTTAGATTACTGCTAACCAGAACTCCTAAATCCTTTTCGCAATCAGTAGTATTAAGATCTATATTATTTAGTTTATATGTGGCATGGTTATTGTCCTGTCCAATATTTAGAACTTTGCATTTATCTATATTAAACTGCATCTGCCACTTCTCCGACCACTGCATCAGTCTATTCAAATCTTCCTGGAGTGCTCTAATGTCCTCATTTGAATGAATTGGACGGCCTATTTTGGTGTCATCGGCAAACTTGCTTATGTCGCTATTTATTCCCTCATCTATGTCGTTTATGTAGATTGTGAACAACAAGGGGCCCAATACTGACCCCTGTGGAACACCGCTTGTGACACTTCCCCACTCTGATTTCTCCCCATTTATGCAAACTCTCTGCTGCCTATTTGTCAACCATGCCTCTATCCAGGAAAAAATTTCTCCTATTCCGTGTGCCTTAATTTTCCTCAATAGTCTCTGATGTGGGACTCTATCAAAAGCCTTACTGAAGTCCATATACACAATATCATATTCATTACCATGATCTACCTCCTCAAACACCTTAGTGAAAAAAGTTATTAAATTTGTAAGGCAGGAACGCCCTTTTGTAAAACCATTACTGTAGAATAAAGCTACATAATGTGTTATTGTTGTGTCAGACGAACATGTGTGTAAAGTCATTGTATACATGTGTACGACTGCTCTCTACAATTTGGATTTTCTAAATAAAGCCTTATATTAACTCAGTCTTATCCTTGGTTAGGCCTCATCTAGATTATGCTGCACAGTTTTGGTCACCGTATTACAGAATGGATATAAATGCTCTGGAAAACGTACAAAGGAGGATGACAAAGTTGATCCCATGTATCAGAAATCTTCCCTATGAGGATAGACTGAGGACCCTGAGTCTGCACTCTCTAGAAAGGCGTAGAATTAGGGGGGATATGATTGAGGTATATAAATGGAAAACAGGAATAAATAAAGGTGATGTAAATAGCGTGCTAAAAATATCTAGTATTGACAGGACTCGCAGCAATGGCTTTAAGTTGGATAAATTCAGATTCAGGAAGGATATAGGAAAGCATTGGTTTGGTAATAGAGCTGTCGATGAGTGGAACAAACTCCCACTCTGTTAGTGGGATGGATTGTGAAGGACCTGCCTAGTATGGGCCAACAGGCCTGCTGCAGTGTTCCTCCTTTCTTATGTTCTTATGTTATAGAGGCTAAAACGTTGTGTAGTTTTAAAAATAGGCTAGATAAATATATGAGTGGGTGCGGGTGGGTGTGAGTTGGTCCTGACTAGTTTGTGCTACTAGGACAGATGCCGTACTCCTTCCTTAAGTGAATGTAACCTGACCTGGCTGAGTTGGGGCATTGGCTTAAGCCGGTGAGAGACTTGGACCTGCCTCGCATGGGCCAGTAGGCCTGCTGCAGTGTTCCTTCTTTCTTATGTTCTTGTTCTTATGTTATCTTTAAGTAATATTACCCCAACACTTACCTCCCCAACACTCCTACCTCCCCAATACTTACCTCCCCAACACTCTTGCCTCCCCAACACTCTTACCTCCCCAACACTCTTGCCTCCCCAACACTCTTACCTCCCAACACTTATCTCCTTAACACTTACCTCTCCATCACTCTTACCTCCCCAACACTGTACTTCTCTCTTCTTTTTCTCCTTCCATCCTTCCCTCTCTCCCCTCCTTCCTTCCTTTTTATCCTCCCTCCCTTCCCTCCCTCACTCTTTCCATCCTCCCTCCTCACTCCTTCCATCCTCCCTCCCTCACTCCTTCCATCCTCCCTCCCTCACTCCTTCCATCCTCCCTCACTCCTTCCATCCTCCCTCACTCCTTCCATCCCTCCCTCCCTCACTCCCTCCCTGCCCTAAATAGCCGCAGTCGTCCCCCAGGGTGTAATGTGTTTACTTCTCCCTTCCCTCTCTCCCCTCCTAACATACCGTTTCCTCCCCCCTCACTCAGCTCCCCTCTAATAGCCTCCCCTCACCCTTTTTCCCCTTCCTCTCTAAACTTCTTTAATATTTTTTTCCCTCTCCTCTCTTTTTTCCTGGTCTGTTCTTTCTCTTCGTTATCTTCCTCTCTTCGTTATCTTCCTCTTCGTTATCTTCCTCTCTTCCGCCTTATTCTTATTCTTACTTTTCTTCCCCCGCTTTTTTTTTTACCTTTGCATTCTTCTTCTTTAGCTTCTTATTCTTTTCCTTCGTTATTTTCACTCTTCGTCTTATTCTTCCATCTCCATAACACTTCTTCCCGCTTCTATTCTTCCATTTAGAGTCATTGAAAGTCTCTCTCTCTCTCTCTCTCTCCCTTGTCTCCTGCCAGTCCTCTCAGTCCATTGTTTTAATGCGTTTAACATTTTTCTCTTCTCTCTTTTTCTTACACGCTCAATTCTGCTCCAGGCTGCCAGAGTGAGAGAGAGAGAGAGAGAGAGAGAGAAGAGAGAGAGAGAGAGAGAGAGAGAGAGAGAGAGCTCATCTACATATCGTTGAAGGGGCAGAGTCGAAGCTCCTGTCCCCGTCTGTTATCTAGCCATTGTGTGTGTGTGTGTGTGTGTGTGTGTGTATGTACTCACCTAATTGTACTCACCTAATTGTGGTTGCAGGGGTCGAGACTCAGCTCCTGGCCCCGCCTCTTCGCTCTCTGCTACTGGGTCTCTGCTCTCCCTGCTCCATGAGCTTTATCATACCTCGTCTTAAAACTATGTATGGTTCCTGCCTCCACTATATCTTTCTCTAGACTATTCCACTTCCTGACTACTCTGTGGCTGAAGAAATGCTTCCTGACATCCCTTTGACTCATCTGAGTCTTCAGCTTCCAGTTGTGTCCCCTTGTTTCTGTGTTCCCTCTCTGAAACAACCTGTCCCTGTGTGTGTGTGTGTGTGTGTGTGTGTGTGTATGTTTGTGTGTGCGTGCGTGCGTGCGCCCGTATTGGAGGGAGGGGGACGTTCGGATGGGCGGTAGGGGAGGGGAGGGGTTTGGGGGGAAGCCCCCATGTTACCTTGCCTGAGGACAATGTGTCGACGGTCATTCCATTTGCTGGTAATCTGACCATCCCAGCTACCGTTGCAGTTACCAGCTAGGCCACTCCGGCAACCTGGAGAAACTTTCCTCCAGTTATAAAACAGATAGCTTCCTCTGCAGTTGTGTACTTGTTGAAGCTACACACAAGTCCCGCCCGATGAAACACATTGTCTCAATATAAGCCAGTAGAGTCAACGTTTGAGCACCCTCTATAGTAAAGTTGTCAGGTCGAGAATTGTTTGTGGTTTTGGTTGTAGGAGCAGCCAGTGAGACGTCAACACCAGTACCAGCTGATGTTGCAACGTCAACACCAGTACCAGCTGATGTTGCACACTCATGCAAGGTGACTTATCTTATTAACATTATTTAAACATCACTTGAAAATGGAAAAGATAAAAAGGCAAACTTCTTCAGCCTTGCTGGAGTTCTTACCCCCAGGCTCGCCCGCAGGAGGGAGAGGCCCGCCCGCAGGAGGGAGGAGAAAGAGGGAGAGAGAGAGAGAGGGAGGGGTGGGGAGGATGTTGAAAGGCCAGGATGGGTGCTCGGCTGGGTAGTTTAAGGGAGGTGGTAGGGGATGGGTAAGGATTGGGAAACGGGAGGTGGGGTAATCCTAGAGGATGAGGGATGGGGGAGTGGAGTGGGTAAGCAGGAGGTAGTCGTTCCGGGGGTTGTGTTGGAGGGTCAGGGA
>WNWK01009444.1:30000-76658 GCA_009830355.1 Cherax destructor
CAACAGTAGTAGTAGTTGTAGTAGCAACAGTAGTAGTAGCAACAGCAGTAGTAGTAGTAATAACAGTAGTAGTAGCAACGGTAGTAGTAGTAGCAACAGTAGTAATAACAGTAGTAGTAGTAGCAACAGTTGTAGTAGTAGTAGCAACAGTAGTAGTAGTAGCAACAGTAGTAATAACAGTAGTAGTAGTAGCAACAGTAGTAGTAGTAGTAGCAACAATAGTAGTAAGTAAAAGGACACAAATGCAACTAATGTGACATTTTATTGTGGCAACGTTTCGCTCTCCAGGAGCTTTCTCAAGCCGTTACAAACGTTGCCACAATAAAATGTCACATTAGTTGCATTTGTGTCCTTTTACTTAACATATTGTCGGTAATTCTACCAATATTATTACAACAATAGTAGTAGTAGTAGCAACAGTAGTAGTAGTAGCAACAGTAGTAATAACAGTAGTAGTAGCAACAGTAGTAATAACAGTAGTAGTAGCAGCAATAGTAGTATTGAAAGAAGCACTATGTTGGACAATAGTTTCATTACGATATCATGATATATTTCGTAGCAACTTCATAGGGTCATATAGTGTTATGTTTAGGATTCTAGAAATAGTTATAAATACGTGTATCACTAATTACGCAAACACTCTGGGACTTGGGAACTTAAGTTGGACAATTATACTGCCAGGTTCATGTATAGGCTGGACAAATACAGTGGAAAGTTTCATGGGCAGACTGGACAAATATATGAGAGATAATGGCTAGGTACAGCATACAGTTTTATCTAACTCCACCACAACAATACCACACACAATTAGGTTTCAAGTGCTTGCTTGTTTCAGTGATGGTAACAGTGCTTGTTTCAGTGATGGTAACAGTGCTTGTTTCAGTGATGGTAACAGTGCTTGCTTCAATGATGGTAACAGTGCTTGCTTCAGTGATGGTAACAGTGCTTGCTTCAATGATGGTAACAGTGCTTGCTTCAGTGCTTCTTCCAGTGCTTGTGACGCTACCAGTGCTTCAGTGCCGCTGTCACTGCTTGTTTGACGCTAACAGTGCTTGCTTCAGTGCCTCTGTCATTGCTTGTGACGCTACCAGTGCTTCAGTGCCGCTATCACTGCTTGTTTGACGCTAACAGTGCTTGCTTCAGTGCCGCTATCACTGCTTGTTTGACGCTAACAGTGCTTGCTTCAGTGCCTCTGCCAGTGCTTGTGACGCTACCAGTGCTTCAGTGCCGCTATCACTGCTTGTTCGACGCTAACAGTGCTTGCTTCAGTGCCGCTATCAAAGTGCTTGCTTCAGTGCCGCTATATTGCAGGTTGTTCCAGTGGTCTACCGCTCTGCTGCTGCTGCTGCTGCTGCTGCCAGACCAGCTCTTTCCTGTAGTCTTTCTAAATCTTGGTTACATGTTTTCACTGACTTATTTACATCCCCTCGATTTACGCCTATCTGCCATTTACTTGGTATATCCTTCCTACCACTACTACCACCCCCTACCACCACCCCAGTACACTATCACAACCACTCCCATATTACCACCAGTATATGTAGCACCACAGCTACCGGACTTACACCATTATCACCACCATACTACCGACACCACCAGCATTCCCACCACCATTACAATACACTACCACAACCACTTCGCATATCACCACCAATACATTTAACACCACAACTACCAGACTTACACCACTGTCACCACCACCAAAACTTCTCAGCTCTGGCTTGACCTCTGCTCCAGCATCTAGAGTCAGCATATTACAAAGTCAAGTTTCTGTGAGCGCCACTCAATTGAGATTAATATCATATCTATGTGGCAGCGTGAGGCGTCATGCGCGCCTCCTAGACGCATACCTAGGTCTCCTAGCAGCATCTAGCAAGCTTAGTAAAACACGATAAACTTATTACGGATAACAGAAAGAACTCTAATCAAGACTTGCCTCGATCCATAATGACTTTAGAGTTATTAATAAATCGGATACGTTGAAATGAGAGCGATGGAAAAACAAGAGGGTGAGGCGATGGCCGACGCTGACGCTCATCCCAATGTACGCAGCTGCCAAATGTCTCCGGATAACTGGTTTCAAATGTGAATTAGTTAAGCGTATATCTGTATACCTTGATTATTATTACACCAACAATGCAATTTGTGCCATTGTAGTTCCTCAACGCTAGAAATATTGCAGGTTTTTTTCCATTTAGAAAGATGTGGGTAGGCTGGCCATATTACCAGCCTCGTCCCATAACACCTATACATTTTACCTGCTACACCTACACATCTATATGTGTATTATATATATATATATATATATATATATATATATATATATATATATATATATATATATATATATATATATATATATATATTATGTATTAACAAGAACTCATTTAAAATTAAGTCCTTTCTAAAATTTTATCTTATACGTTTAAAGATATATATTTTTTCATTTATGTTAATGTAAAATTAATAATTTTGTACCAAAAGAACCTTAGAAAACTTACCTAACCTTATTATAACAAGCTAAATTTAATTTAGCCTAATCCAACTAAATATATTTTATATAAGTTTACAATAATTTAATAATAAACAAACACAATGAAATATATATATTTTTTCGTTAGGCTCAGAATGATTTTTGCGAAATTATTACATACAATTTTCACTTGCCTTATTCGGCAAGAAGAGCGTTGCTATTTAAGCCAAAATCGCAAGTTTTTACCTATGCGGCACTATATATATATATATATATATATATATATATATATATATATATATATATATATATATATATATATATATGTATATATATATATATATATATATATATATATATATATATAACACCCATATTCAACCTTTTTTGAGTCTAGAAATTTTACTATAAGTTTAGGTTAGGCTGAGGTGGATGGTGCCATTATCCTGCCATGGTCTTACTAATACAAAACTAGAACTGAAAGAGAATACAAAGAGAAATAAAAAAGAGAGAGAGATAGAGAGAGGTAACGTTGAATATTGAAGGTGTGAAGGCTTTATATTTTATGATGATAGAAGGAGGTGAAGGAGGATTATTGGTGTGTCTTCCCTCTACCTGTGTGGGTAATTCCTCTTTCGTTGATGGAATGTGAGGAAAGGGGAGACGGGGGGAGTGGACAGAGAGAGAGAGGCGGGGGAAAGAGGTGGTGAATGAGAAGAGGGGGAATGGAAATGAGGAGGAATCGAATGGAGAAAGGGATGAGGAAGATAAAGATGGAGACACAAGAGAGGGAGAGAAAAATAGATGAAAAGCGAGGGGTGGGATTTGGAAATAAAAATGGGAGAGGAAAGAGAGCGATGAAGAAAGAGATAGAGAGAGAAATCATTAAGAGACGAAAGGTAAAAGAAGTGGAAGAAGGAAGAGAGTAAGGAGTGAGAGAGAGAGAGAGAGAGAGAGAGAGAGAGAGAGAGAGAGAGAGAGAGATGAAGGGGGAGTCAGTATATAATATCACACATGATATATGATAACTTGTAACATGATATTAAATAAGTCCTGGTTATAGGCGTCCCCGGCTCTCTGCTGCTGAATTTCAACTCGTTGATAAATTTTTAATTGATAAAACCTTCAGCATTGTCTGCCGGGAATGTTCATTTTCAATTTGTTGAACTTTGAAGTTAAATATTAGAGAGAAAAAAAACTCTTTCATCCCTGGCTTAGAAATTCCTTTATATCGCTGTTCCAGGCGCCGGTGAGCCGCTGTCTGCGCTATGCTGGGTCACCATGAGTTAGTGTGTGTGTTCTAGGAGAGATTTCCAGCCTAGGCCTACCTAGGCCTATCAGATAACAATGGTTGAGGTTATATATTCAAGGCCTTAGTGCTCTCTGGCAGCGCCGCTGATATGGGTGTCGACCGCTGCTTAAACACCAAATTTATATGTTATTAATTGCTCTGAGCTCGGAAAAATATAATTGCGCTTACGATAGCTTAAAAAAACATTTGGTAGCAGCGGTATTATTGTATTTTATCGTCAATTTGACGTGTATATTAAAAAAAAGACAAGTTTGGGGCATATGGCCCCTGCCGGCATCCCGACTTGTCATGTATCGGCAACCCCCTTATTATACGCTGTTTGTTCATTAATTTCTTGTACGTTACTAGTGTAACTATTGTCTCTCACCGTCTTGCTTTCTTATACGTATGTAGATTACGCAACTGGAGTTATAATTAAGACTAGGAGAAGGTAGATAAAAATGGGTAAGAGTGATGAATATGGCATGGCGGGTGTGTGAGTTGGTCCGGGAGTGACGAGACGTCCAGAAGCTTACCGACTGCCGAGCCGAGCGCATCCCCGACGCTCCTCACTCACCTCCGGGTTTTTACCATTTGCAAACTCCCTGGGCCTATTATAGTGATATTTTTTAGTTTGCATCAAAGAAGAAGGATCGTGTTGTGTGTGAGAGGTGTGAATGTGAGGATATGAGCGGTGAGTTGCCATGTACGGCGCCTTAAATTGAACTTTATTGGTGCTTGCAGGATTTAGGCCCCGCCAGTGTTGCCAGATTTTGGGATATCCATTGTGGAGTTGTTGGTCCATGCTGGAAATATGACGTTTACCTGTTACTACAAGTAGTAATAAGCGTCTTGTACATGAAAAGATGTTGTAGTGTTTAAAGTGATGAGTGTAGTGAGTGTGTTAGTGCTTTATTTAATATAGTGTAGTTAACCCAGCAAGTCCGAAGCCTCAACCCCATCTCCTTTGTCCTAGCCATTATTTAGGCTTGGCTTTCCCTGGGCTCAGCTTTTAATCCAAGAGGTGACACTTCCTGCTGCCTGGATTGCACGGACCAGAGCCACACGGTAAGTTATTTATCAAGTTTTGCCTAAAATTAAGTTTAGCTGTAATTGAGTGGGTGGCGGCGCCTGGCAACCCCGCCACCCAGCTTTACATCTGTAATTTATCTTAATTTTATTTAACTTCTGTTTTTTTTCCTTCATTTGTTGTAGCCGCAGCGGCCTTATTTACGGCTCCTCTGCTATCTTATTTACCGCATTCCGTATCTTGCTAAGTAAGAGGAGGCTTAGTGGGGGGGGGAAGATATTTTTCCGGCGGTAAATAATACTTTTTGATGTGTTCGTACGAAGTTCTCAATGGTATGGGAGCAATAGTCAAAATGTAATACTTAAATATACATCTCCTTCCACAAATTCCTCCACTAAAGTGTCTTGTTCAAGGCTCCACCATGCAGTTTTTTTTTTTAAATCTGGCGGTAGCGCCCCTCTGCCTCATTTAAAAAAAAAAGACCGATTAATTCAGTGAGGCTGAAAGATTATATTTCAACTTTTTTTTTTTGGGGGGGGAGGGAGGGGACGGGGAGGTATCGATTATTTATAAATAATTTGAGTATGTTTCCCCTCCCCCTCCCCTCCCCTCTCCCCCTTCCCCCCTCCCCTCTCCCCCTCCCCTCTCCCCCTCCCTGGCTGGGTACGATGCTGTGATGGGCAAGACATTCTCTTCCTGTTCATTTTATTTTTTTCAAGTTATTCCACCAGTTTGAACATTTGGTGAACATTTATCCGCGAGGCTGCCTGGCCCCCCTCCCCCCCGCCGGGGGGCCTTCCATTATTAGTATTATTATTATTTTGTGAGACATTTCAGCTTTTTTTTTTTTACTTTGACAGATTGGATGTTGTAGGGAGGGGGAGGGGGGAGGGAGTGCTGCTGCTGTCACTACATGTCTGCTGCTGTTGTGTTTGTCATTGCTGCTTGTTGCTGTTAACATTGGCATTGCTGTCTGCTGCTGTCACTTGCTACATGTCTGCTGCTGTTTACATCTGGTATTACTGTCTGCTGCTGTCACTTAGTTCATGTCTACTGCTATTACATCTGGTTTTGCTATCTACTGCTGTTACATCTGGTATTGTCTGCTGCTGTTACATCTGGTATTGCTGTCCGCTGCTGTTATATCTGCTATTACTGTCTGCTGCTGTTACATTTGGTATTGCTGTCCGCTGCTGTTATATCTGCTATTACTGTCTGCTGCTGTTACATCTGGTATTGCTGTCCGCTGCTGTTATATCTGCTATTACTGTCTGCTGCTGTTACATTTGGTATTGCTGTCCGCTGCTGTTATATCTGCTATTACTGTCTGCTGCTGTTACATCTGGTATTGCTGTCCGCTGCTGTTATATCTGCTATTACTGTCTGCTGCTGTTACATTTGGTATTGCTGTCCGCTGCTGTTATATCTGCTATTACTGTCTGCTGCTGTTACATTTGGTATTGCTGTCCGCTGCTGTTATATCTGCTATTACTGTCTGCTGCTGTTACATTTGGTATTGCTGTCCGCTGCTGTTATATCTGCTATTACTGTCTGCTGCTGTTACATTTGGTATTGCTGTCCGCTGCTGTTATATCTGCTATTACTGTCTGCTGCTGTTATATCTGCTATTACTGTCTGCTGCTGTTACATTTGGTATTGCTGTCCGCTGCTGTTATATCTGCTATTACTGTCTGCTGCAGTCACTTGGTTCGTGTCTGTTGCTGTTTTGTTTGTTATTGTTGCTATTAGGTCTGGTATTGGTTTGCTGCTTTCACTTGGTTGCTGTCTGCTGCTGTTACATCTGGTATTGCTGTCTGCTGTTGCATCTGGTATTGTTGTCTGCTGCTGTCATTTGGTTGATTGCCGCTGTTACATTTAGTATTGTTGTCTGCTGCTGTCATTTGGTTGATTACTGCTGTTACATCTGATATTGCTGTTTCCTTCTGTCACTTGGTTGATGTCTGCGTCTGTTGTGTTTGTATTGCCTGCTGCTGTTGTTTGTTATTGCTGTCTGCTGCTGTTACATTATGGTTGTCTGCCCGTTACATCTGTTATTGCTGTCTGCTACTGTTACATCTGTTATTGCTGTCTGCTACTGTTACATCTGTTATTGCTGTCTGCTACTGTTACATCTGTTATTGCTGTCTGCTACTGTTACATCTGTTATTGCTGTTTGTACATCGGTTATTGTTGTCTTTGGCTGTTATATCTGTTACGGCTGTCTGATGCTGTTACATATCGTATTGTCTGCTGCTGTTACTGTTCTCTCCCATGGTTACTGCTGTCTGTTAAAATGTTCTGCTGCAGTTACTTCTATCTGCTACTTACGGCTGTGTACAGCTTTTACAGACGATGCAAGATACAAAACAGCCACAGGGGGGAGGTTGAAAGATAGCTCTAGGCCTTTCGTGTGGCAATAACACATCAGGAGCTTGCAGTGCTGTATAAAAGAGGAGGAAATACGAGCAAACACGTTCAAGTGAGCGTTTTTGTTTCTACCAAAAACTCTCACTCTGAACGTGTTTGCTGGGATTTCATCCTCGCTTCTTCAACGCAAGCTCCTGATGATGTGTTGATTGCAACACGAAAGACCTAAAGCTATCGTTCAACCACGGGGGGGGGGGGGAATTGCTATTTTAAAATACGTGTTAGTAGCAAAGAATCCATTGGTTACTGTACCTACATTCAATTAGTTCTGTAAGCTCACGATCTAGGGAATTGGAACTACCTTCCCCAGAACTTATTACTACCCATTCCCCAGGCCTCTGCATAACCCGTTGAGGTTTAGAGGCCCCCTCATACAATAATAATAATTTTAAGTTTCAGTAATTATTTTGTATTGTAATTAGTTGGGTGTGCCTGACTATAATTGATGGTACATGAGGGTAGTTTAGGCCAGGCTCTGTTGTGTGTACATGATGATCAATCATGTTATAATTATATTTATAATTGCTTTTATTAAGGTTTTTGGCGAGGCAGTGTAGAAACCTGGGTAGTATTTAAAACCGGGGTGACTTCTTCACTGCTCTGGAGTAACTATTACTATTATACAAATACAGAAAACTAGAATGGTGTACATTCCGGGATAGTATTTCAGAGTGGACGTGGTGTACTGGGCAGTGCCACAGCTTCTCTGGTGTACTGTGCCTCGGGGTGCCTTTCTGCAATGCTGCCTCCCAGCAACGCTGTCTCGGCTGCTACCTTTCTGCAGCGCTGCTTCCCTGTAATGGTGCCTATCTGCAACGCTGCCTCAGCGTGCCTCTGTAACTGCCTCGGGATGCTGCTTCTACAGTGCGTCTCTGCACCCACACACCTAACGTAGCAGCAGCCATATATCAGGTGTGTTGCTATCAAAGCAGTGGTGAATAGAGCCGAGTGCTGTGTCACACAAACACTTGCTGCTGAAGGACTCCACACACACACGGGGCCAGGAGCTGAGTCTCGACCCCTGCAACCACAACTAGGTGAGCACACACACCTGAGGATGTATTGGCCAGTCTTAGCATGGAAGTTCAGGAAAACAAGAGTTTTCTGATGAACGAAGCTACATAAAGGGTGGAAAGTGATACCTTATATATTTAACATTCGTGTAACTATTACGTTAAGTTCATTTTATCTACTTCATGTTCATGTGAATTATTCAGTTTACATTACTGTTGTACCTCTTTATTGTAAGTAATTTACACATATCTAATATTAACTAGGCTTTTAATGATAATATATTACAAGGACCCCAGTGGAAATAACACTCAAATTTTTGGGTTATCGTAGGTACTGTGTATCGTAGGTACTGTGTATCGTAGGTACTGTGTATCGTAGGTACTGTGTATCGTAGGTACTGTGTATCGTACGTTACTTTGTAAGACAAGTGCAATCACTTAAAAGTTGTATATTTGTACTTTTGTATAACTGTACCTAAATAAACTAAACAACTCCAGGTGGCAGTGTAGTGGGACAGTGTTGGTGGCAGTGTAGTGGGACAGTGTTGGTGGCAGTGTAGTGGGACAGTGTTGGTGGCAGTGTAGTGGGACAGTGTTGGTGGCAGTGTAGTGGGACAGTGTTGGTGGCAGTGTAGTGGGACAGTGTTGGTGGCAGTGTAGTAGGACAGTGTTGATGTGTTGATGGCAGTGTAGTGGGACAGTGTTGGTGGCAGTGTAGTGGGACAGTGTTGGTGGCAGTGTGGTGGGAGTGTTGGTGGCAGTGTAGTGGGACAGTGTTGGTGGCAGTGTAGTGGGACAGTGTTGGTAGCAGTGTAGTGGGACAGTGTTGGTGGCAGTGTAGTGGGACAGTGTTGGTGGCAGTGTAGTGGGGCAGTGTTGGTGGCAGTGCAGTGGGACAGTTTTGGTGGCAGTGTAGTGGGGCAGTGTAGTGGGACAGTGTTGGTGACAGTGTAGTGGGACAGTTTTGGTGGCAGTGTAGTGGGGCAGTGTTGGTGGCAGTGCAGTGGGACAGTTTTGGTGGCAGTGTAGTGGGGCAGTGTAGTGGGACAGTGTTGGTGACAGTGTAGTGGGACAGTTTTGGTGGCAGTGTAGTGGGGAGTCAGTGACTGGTTACACTTTCCAGACATCGGTGTTTAAGTAAGCCATCTTGACTGATATGTCTAGTGTCAGTAATCATCATAGGGTGATTGTGGGGCAGTACTCTCGCAGTAACAATGATTACAACAATGCCTACGTCATTCACCGTAACTCTCAGTCACCTTATAGTACTTAATGAGGACACTTATCATTCAAGACGACCTACTCTAGTCTCCATGTCTGGACAGTGTTATGATTGTAACCTTGTCTCCCACAACACTGCCATCAACACTGTCCCTCACAACACTTGTCTCCCACAACACTTGTCTCCCACAACACTGTCCCTCACAACACTTGTCTCCCACAACACTTGTCTCACACAACACTGTCCCTCACAACACTGCCACTGATAATGTCCCCCACAACACTGCCACCAACAATGTTCCCAACAACTCTCCCACAACACTACCACCAACAATGTCCCCAACAACTCTCTCCCACAACACTGCCACCAACACTGTTCCTCACAACATTACCAGCTTCAGTATATCACAAGTTTGTCAAAATTAATTCTACCTCGCTGATATACTGCTATTAGATGAGTTGTGAAGCCTCGCTCGTAGACCTTAGTCTTAGCAAGGTCAGAAGATGGAGATCATTGTAGCATTACCTTGACACTTTAGTTACTCGTACTTCCTAATATAAAGTCATACACTGGGGTAGCTTTATTGTGCTCTTGTTTTTAAAATAATAATAGCCTAAGCTTCATTGTGAAGACTTAGTCACTGCTGCCGTCTACACTGCATGTTGGCACTGTGTCAAGCACGTGGCACTTTGTTGATGGTGTTTTCTATTCCTTTATTCTTGTCTGCCCTTTGTCTTCATCTTATAGCTCTTCTGTCTTTTTACATCTCTTTTTAATTTGTTTGTTCTTTACCTCTTTCCCAGCTCCTCATCTTTACTCTTTTTTCATTCCTCAGTTTCTTCTCTTCCTTCCCATCCCTCCCTGTTATTTTTCCCTTTATCGTCCCCTGTTCTTTTGCAACTTTTCCGTCATTATCTCTCCGATCCATAGAAGGAAGGAAGCAATTAAGAGATAGGAATAATGTCAAACTTCCTACCGTTCATATGACACTGTAGAGTTAGCTGTATAAACAAGGGTGCCATGTCATTGGTGGCACTCTCTACACCACCTGTACAACGGTTTAAGATACCATGCCATTGATGGCACTGTCTACACCACCTGTACTCCTGTTTAAGATGCCATGGCACTGACGGAACTCTACACCACTTGTACTCTGGCTTACAACTTTCTCATCCTGCCACTTAAGTTGTCAGTGGTGGATGAATGTTAACATCTCATTGTTTCTTGGGTTTTCCCTTCACTGTTCTCTCTCATTCTTTCCCGTGGAAAAAGAAACGTGCAGCATAATGCAGTGCAATGTTTTATTGACGTTTCGCTCACACAGGGCTTTAATACACTGCCTATAATGCTCACTAAGGGCGAAACATTGACTAAAACCACTGTGGACGAAGCATTATGACTATAAAGCCCAGTGGGCGAAACATTGTGACTATAAAGCCCAGTGGGTGAAACATTGTGACTATAAAGCCCACAGTGGGCGAAACATTACTATAAAGCCCAGTGGGCGAAACATTACTATAAAGCCCACAGTGGGCGAAACATTGACTATAAAGCCCAGTGGGCGAAACACTGTGACTATAAAGCCCAGTGGGCGAAACATTGTGACTATAAAGCCCACAGTGGGCGAAACATTGACTATAAAGCCCAGTGGGCGAAACATTGACTATAAAGCCCAGTGGGCGAAACATTGTGACTATAAGGCCCACAGTGGGCGAAACATTGACTATAAAACCCACAGTGGGCGAAACATTGTGACTATAAAGCCCACAGTGGGCGAAACATTGACTATAAAGCCCAGTGGGCGAAACATTGTGACTATAAAGCCCACAGTGGGCGAAACATTTACTATAAAACCCACAGTGGGCGAAATATTGTGCAGTGAGTGTTGTCCTGAGCGAGGTGACCTGCCTGACTGTGCTGCCTTACTGTGTTGCCTGACTGTGCTGCCTGAGCAAGGTGACCTTCCTGACTGTGCTGCCTGACTGTGCTGCCTTACTGTGCTGCCTGACTGTGCTGCCTGACTGTGCTGCCTGAGCAAGGTGACCTTCCTGACTGTGCTGCCTTACTGTGTTGCCTGACTGTGCTGCCTGAGCAAGGTGACCTTCCTGACTGTGCTGCCTGACTGTGCTGCCTTACTGTTGCCTGACTGTGCTGCCTGATGACATTTTATCTGGGTCAGTAAGGGAAGGAGGGGATGCTTGTTGATCGAGCGGGAAGAGGGGAGGGGGGTTGACAGGAGGGGGTACTTGGCGTGATGGAGGGAGGGAGTGTTTGACGGGCTGGTAATGTGTCAAGGATGAGAGAGAGAGAGAGAGAGAGACATAACTGTTGATGACTAAGATACTGTGTGCTACACCTGGGTATCTGTTTTAGTTCCGGAAAACCGTTCCTAGGTTAGGAGGTTTCGCCCATGCTGCTGAGGTTTTGCCCTTGCACATGCACACAAAAGTTAACAGGGTTATCAAAGCTTATTGCTTCGGTAGCATTGAAAATGTCTTGGGCAGATATTTTTGTTAATGGGTTTGGACTTGAGAAGGATCTACCTAGCATGGGCCAGTAGGCCTGCTGCAGTGTTCCTCCTTTCCTATGTTGTCGCTGGGGAAGTTACAAGATTGATACACTCTGGTACTGGAGCACCCCGCTTATACAGCAGATTAGGGTCCAGGCTACTGTAAGGCCCCGCTTATACAGCAGATTAGGGTCTAGGCTACTGTAAGGCCTCGCTTATACAGCAGATTAGGGTCCAGGCTACTGTAAGGCCCCGCTTATACAGCAGATTAGGGTCCAGGCTACTGTAAGGCCCCGCTTATACAGCAGATTAGGGTCCAGGCTACTGTAAGGCCTCGCTTATACAGCAGGTTGGGTTCTGGGCTACTGCTGTAAAGCGAAACAGCCATTTTTCACTGTCAAATGCATATAAAAGCATGATAACATGTTTATAATATATATTAAGTGAGCAATAGAGCTAGGCCTAAAAATTGCACATACAGTACACACTTAAAATATTTTCGTCCTTAGCTTATAGTAAGTGGTGAATGTATTTATTGAAGGAAGTCTGAATAAATGAAGAATGCGTATAATTCGAAACAGCTGCGTTAGCGAAACGCTGTAAAGCGAAGCGCTGTAAGGCGGGTCCCGCCTATACACTGTTCCTTATATGACACGAGAAAGTATTTGACAAGTTATGGATGGCAACTCCAGCAGCAACCTTGAAGCCATTACTTCAAGAATTAGGTTGCATCTTCACCAGATACCAGATCAACCAGGCTATGATGGATATATGGGACATTGGGCCGCCAGCAGCAGGCTAGCACCGGACGAGCCTGGCCCAGGACCAGGCTCCGGGAGTAGAAAGAGACTCGAAAATCATCAAGGGTATATTAGATGTATAGGTACACGTTCTGTAGGGGCATACAGGTGCACGTTCCCTGGTGCATACAGGTGCCATTTACAAAGTTGTATTCCGTGTAGATCAAGCTTTGTCTCGCATACATGGCACCTTCAGCTTTGTCTCGCATACATGGCACCTTCAGCTTTGTCTCGCATACATGGCACCTCCAGCTTTGTCTCGCATACATGGCACCTTCAGCTTTGTCTCTCATACATGGCACCTCCAGCTTTGTCTCGCATACATGGCACCTTCAGCGTTGGTCAAAGTGATGTTTTTTTAAGGGAAGATGAGACACATTAGCAGTGTGTTGCTGCTGCTCTTCTGTTATGTCTTGTGGTCGTCCACCATCACGATGGCTTCCATACATCAAATAGGGAAGTCTGTCAGCCTGAGCTGGGAGGCTTCAGTAGTGTTAGCAGGAGCTGGGAGGCTTCAGTAGTGTCTGCCTGAGCTGGGAGGCTTCAGTAGTGCCAGCATGAGCTGGGAGACTTCAGTAGTGTTAGCCTGAGCTGGGAGGCTTCAGTAGTGTCAGCTTGAGCTGGGAGGCTTCAGTAGTGTCAGCTTGAGCTGGGGGGCTTCAGTAGTGTTAGCCTGAGCTGGGAGACTTCAGTAGTGTCAGCCTGAGCTGGGAGACTTCAGTAGTGCCAGCCTGAGCTGGGAGACTTCAGTAGTGTCAGCATCAGCTGGGAGGCTTCAGTAGTGTCAGCATGAGCTGGGAGGCTTCAGTAGTGCCAGCCTGAGCTGGGAGACTTCAGTAGTGCCAGCCTGAGCTGGGAGACTTCATTAGTGTCAGCCTGAGCTGGGAGACTTCAGTAGTGTCAGCCTGAGCTGGGAGACTTCAGTAGTGTCAGCCTGAGCTGGGAGACTTCAGTAGTGTCAGCCTGAGCTGGGAGGCTTCAGTAGTGTCAGCCTGAGCTGGGAGGCTTCAGTAGTGTCAGCCTGAGCTGGGAAACTTTACTAGTGCCACCATGAGCTGGGAGGCTTCAGTAATGTCAGCCTGAGCTGGGAGGCTTCAGTAGTGCCAGCCTGAGCTGGGAGACTTCAGTAGTGTCAGCCTGAGCTGGGAGACTTCAGTAGTGTCAGCCTGAGCTGGGAGACTTCAGTAGTGTCAGCCTGAGCTGGGAGGCTTCAGTAGTGTCAGCATGAGCTGGGAAACTTCACTAGTGCCACCATGAGCTGGGAGGCTTCAGTAGTGTCAGCCTGAGCTGGGAGGCTTCAGTAGTGCCAGCCTGAGCTGGGAGACTTCAGTAGTGTCAGCCTGAGCTGAGAGGCTTCAGTAGTGTCAGCCTGAGCTGGGAGGCTTCAGTAGTGTCAGCCTGAGCTGGGAAACTTCACTAGTGCCACCATGAGCTGGGAGGCTTCAGTAATGTCAGCCTGAGCTGGGAGGCTTCAGTAGTGCCAGCCTGAGCTGGGAGACTTCAGTAGTGTCAGCCTGAGCTGGGAGACTTCAGTAGTGTCAGCCTGAGCTGGGAGGCTTCAGTAGTGTCAGCCTGAGCTGGGAGGCTTCAGTAGTGTCAGCATGAGCTGGGAAACTTCACTAGTGCCACCATGAGCTGGGAGGCTTCAGTAGTGTCAGCCTGAGCTGGGAGGCTTCAGTATTGCCAGCCTGAGCTGGGAGACTTCAGTAGGACACGGAAGATATCGTCAAACATTCCAGTAAGGTTCATTAACTACAATAACTGCCAAGGGTGTTTCTAACAGACCTGGAGTTTCTGTTACTTGAGAAGTGAGAATTCAAGTGTACACAGTGTGGTGGGTGTGGGTTGTGGTGTGTGGGGAAGGGGGGAGGGTTAAAGTTGTAAGGGTTCCTTTCTTCCCCACCCGTCCCTCCAACCCTGAACTCGACCAACCGCAGCAGAGAGGACCTGGTGCTAGATAGAGAAGGAAGGGGTTCTAAGGTTGTCTCTTCTGGGGAAGGGGAAGGCATTTCCCGTCTGGTGGTGGGGTGACGGGAGGGGATATCCTAAGGGCAGTAATGGTGCTTGTAATGGGGCAATGGTGTCAGTGTTAGGTGCCATAAAGAGATCCCTGGCGTGTTGTTGTTGGCACAGCTGCTGCTGGGTGACTAGTGTTGCTGGGTGCCAGTTTGTAGTTTGCTTTCTTCCTTGTTATCCAGCTAACTAGTTGCCTTGTTTCATATCACTGGTTCAGTTATCAGTTACCATCCCACACATTAACCACCATTGATTTCTCGTATTCAGCGGTAGTTACTTATTTTACCACCATGAAAACACAAGCGGCAAATCCTGCTTACACCCAGGATCTTAAACCTACTCAAACTAATTATCTAGAGGTCACTTTAGTGACCATACTGGTGATATAGGAAGGTCACAAGCGTGTTTTCCTGTGTTTTAAATAAACCTTGAAAGTTCGTGTTAGGTGGGTAAATATGAGCCTTAGTGTTGGGTGTCACAAGGTTCTTACAAGTGTGACAACACACTCTTCCTGGCCAACTATGCCAAGTGTGACAACACACTCTTCCTGGCCAACTATGACAATTGTATAATGGGCCATAGAGCTCCATGTTTTATCCGGTCCAGATGGCGTACCTGGCCTCTATGTAGAGTGTAGGTGACCACACAAGTGGTCCACTCACTACAAAAGAAAGCATCCACTTTTATTTAGTGTTCAGAGTGAGAGTTTGTAATGCTGACGTCGTCAAGTGTTAACAGTCAAGGTTCAGCAGCTACTTATGTTCCAGTGCCTGGGGGAACCCAGAGCCATGGGTCATACAGTGCCTGGGGGAACCCAGAGCCATGGGTCATACAGTGCCTGGGGGAACCCAGAACCATGGGTCATACAGTGCCTGGGGGAACCCAGAGCCATGGGTCATACAGTGCCTGGGGGAACCCAGAGCCATGGGTCATACAGTGCCTGTCAGTTCTTTGACTAGAGCCTCCCCACCAGCATCAAAACACTCGCGAGGGGTCAGCGGGAGCGTTGACTATACAATTAGTAGACTAATAAAGTTCCCAGTGATGTTGGTGGAGAGGGGGGGGGAGACTTTTCTTGATGCGAGTAGGAAAACTCTGGAGCAAGGTCATAGTGTGACACCTGTCTTGTGTACTCCGTCCTCGTGTGTGTGTGTGGTGACCAGTAGCACATTGCTTTCTTCTCCATCGCACGCTTGCAACTATGTGTCTGCGTTAGTTGGTTAAGTTTCTTGACACTTCTGCTGACCCTGTCCACCTAGCAGTGAAAATAGATACTTGTGTGTTAGTCTGTTGTTGGAGATACTTGTGTGTTAGTCTGTTGTTGGAGATACTTGTGTGTTAGTCTGTTGTTGGAGATACTTGTGTGTTAGTCTGTTGTTGGAGATATAAACTGTGTAATATCTTCCAGGATGTGACCTACAACAACAAACACACCGGTATCTACAACAACAAACACACAGGTATCTAAAAGAGACTAACAAACGAGTATCTACAACAACAGACTAACACACAAGTATCTCCAACAACAGACTAACACACAAGTATCTCCAACAACAGACTAACACACAAGTATCTCCAACAACAGACTAACACACACGTATCTATTTTTCGAGACAGTAATTAATTTTCAATAACTGTTCCTTGAAGTGTTGGGAAGTTGCATCTGGTGGCTTGTATACAACCACAGTGACCTGTCTTCAAGAGGAAACTACAGATTCTTCATAACAGTTCCTGATGTAAAGTAACAGCTTGACCAGCAACCAGGAGTGGTGGTCTGGGACCCAGCCAGGGAGGGAAAGACCTCAGCAAGTTACTAGTGCTAAGACCAACCATCCCACTCATGTACTCGTCTGAGCTCACAATTACTTTTCTGTCTGAGAGTTTTCTTCTTGCAGTGTTAAGAACACAAGAAAGAAGGAACACTGCGGCAGGCCTGCTGGCCCATGCGAGGTAGGTCCAATTCTCCCACCGACTTAAGCCAATGCCTTGACCTGTTCAGGTCAGTCACATTCACTTAAGGAAGGAGCACGGCATCTGGCCTAGTAGCACAAGCTAGTCAGGTCCAACTCACACTCACCCACACCCACTCATGTATTTATCCAACCTATTTTTAAAACTACACAACGTCTTAGCTTCTATGACGGTACTCGGGAGATTAGATCTTGCGCGTCTCTCTTCCCTCTCCCTATTGTCACTTCTGCTGTGCCTGAAGCTTGGCCAGATACAACACCTTCCTTATATATTCCAGCACAGCCTGGTTGATCAGGCCCTGACCCACCAGGAGGCCTGGTCATGGGCCTGGGCGCGGGAATACCCTCCAGGTAGTGTGCAGCAGTTGTCTTATGCTAGACCATCTGGGTGGTGGGGGGAGGGGGGATTTATATGTAAAACAGTTGTTTCTAAACTTTAAAATATAAATTCGTCTTCCTTAACAAACTGTAAAGTTTTTCTTGCTCTTCCTAAATTGCCTTAAATAATTTGGAAAAATGGCGCCTGTAAAATCATTTTTTTCTTTATTAACACCAACTTTAAAATTGATAAAAATTTATATAAATACACCTAAAGTCTGTGCCTGACCAGCCAGGCTGTGGTTCGTACGTTGGACTGCGTGCGGCCAGCAGTAACAGCCTGGTTGATCAGGCTCTGATCCAACATGAGGCCTGGCCACAGACCGGGCCGCAGGGGCGTTGACCCCTGGAACTCTCTCCAGGTATACTCCAGGTAGTGGTGGTGGTAAGTATGGCGGTGTGAGTTTTGAATGGTGGTAGTGGTAGTAGTGGTAGTAGTAGTTGTGGTATTAGTGGCAGTAGTGGTGGTGGAAGTGGTAGTAGTTGTGGTATTAGTGGTAGTAGTGGTAGTGGTAGTAGTAGTGGTGGTGGTGTCACCACGTGCTTACCTTAAGGTCGGTATTTCCTTATTCTCTCTCACTCCAGCACCACTGCCATTATCCTCACACCCTCCTTCCCTCCCTCTCTCCCTCCCTCCCTCCCTTCAGGGGCGGGTTTTATGGCGGTGGAGCTCTTGGAGGAGTGACGGGAGGGGTTGTGTTGAACCTCAACATGGTGGACCTGAAGGAAGGTTGTGTTTAACCTCAACATGGTGGACCTGAAGGAAGGTTGTGTTGAACCTCAACATGGCAGACCTGAAGGAAGGTTGTGTTGAACCTCAACATGGTGGACCTGAAGGAAGGTTGTGTTGAACCTCAACATGGTGGACCTGAAGGAAGGTTGTGTTGAACCTCAACATGGTGGACCTGAAGGAAGGTTGTGTTGAACCTCAACATGGTGGACCTGAAGGAAGGTTGTGTTGAACCTCAACATGGCAGACCTGAAGGAAGGTTGTGTTGAACCTCAACATGGTGGACCTGAAGGAAGGTTGTGTTGAACCTCAACATGGTGGACCTGAAGGAAGGTTGTGTTGAACCTCAACATGGTGGACCTGAAGGAAGGTTGTGTTGAACCTCAACATGGCGGACCTGAAGGAAGGTTGTGTTGAACCTCAACATGGTGGACCTGAAGGAAGGTTGTGTTGAACCTCAACATGGTGGACCTGAAGGAAGGTTGTGTTGAACCTCAACATGGTGGACCTGAAGGAAGGTTGTGTTGAACCTCAGCATTGTGAACGTGTAAGTTACTGGCCAGGATAACTAAGATCACATTACTTACTGATTCTGATGTTTGATCTGAACAAGGAGTCAACATGATGTCCTCTCTGTCCGAGGCTCTGAGGTGCTGCTGCCTGATTCCTTGATTACATATGTGCATTAACGAGCGGGTCTACCTGGAGGGTATTCCGGAGGTCAACACCCCCGCGGCCCGGTCCATGACCAGGCCTCGTGGTGGATCAGGGCCTGATCGACCAGGCTGTAACTGCTTGTCGCACATAGTCCAACGTACAAACCACAGCCCTGCTGATCGGGTACTGACTTTAGGTATCTGTCCAGCTCCCTCTTGACGACAGCCAGGGGTCTTGATGACAGCCAGGGGTCTTGATGACAGCCAAGGGTCTTGATGACAGTCAGGGGTCTTGACGACAGCCAAGGGTCTTGACGACAGCCATTTTCTTGACGACAGCCAAGGGTCTTGACGACAGCCAGGGGTCTTGAAGACAGCCAAGGGTCTTGACGACAGCCAGGGGTCTTGACGACAGCCAGGGGTCTTGATGACAGCCAAGAGGCTTGAAGACAGCCACGGGTCTTGACGACAGCCAGGGGTCTTGATGACAGCCAAGAGGCTTGAAGACAGCCAGGAGTCTTGATGACAGCCAAGGGGCTTGAAGACAGCCAGGGGTCTTGACGACAGCCAAGGGGCTTGATGACAGCCAGGGGTCTTGATGACAGCCAGGGGTCTTGAAGACAGCCAGGAGTCTTGATGACAGCCAAGGGGCTTGAAGACAGCCAGGAGTCTTGACGACAGCCAAGGGTCTTGACGACAGCCAGGGGTCTTGATGACAGCCAGGGGTCTTGATGACAGCCAAGGGTCTTGACAGCCACGGGTCTTGACGACAGCCAGGGGTCTTGATGACAGCCAAGAGGCTTGAAGACAGCCAGGAGTCTTGATGACAGCCAAGGGGCTTGAAGACAGCCAGGGGTCTTGACGACAGCCAAGGGTCTTGATGACAGCCAGGGTTCTTGATGACAGCCAAGGGTCTTGACAGCCACGGGTCTTTACGACAGCCAGGGGTCTTGATGACAGCCAAGGGGCTTGAAGACAGCCAGGGTTCTTGATGACAGCCAAGGGTCTTGACGACAGCCACGGGTCTTTACGACAGCCAGGGGTCTTGATGACAGCCAAGGGGCTTGAAGACAGCCAGGAGTCTTGATGACAGCCAAGGGGCTTGAAGACAGCCAGGAGTCTTGATGACAGCCAAGGGGCTTGAAGACAGCCAGGGGTCTTGATGACAGCCAAGGGGCTTGTAGACAGCCAGGGGTCTTGATGACAGCCAGGGGCCTATTGGTAATTCCCCTTATGGAGGGAGGCTGACAAACAGTCTTACCTTTGATATACCTTTGTTGAGTTTCGAGTCTCTCTACTCTGGGAGCCCGGCCAGGGGCCAGGCTCGTTTGGTGACAAAATACACCCATACAAAATGTTTTTTTTATTCTTGTTTATTACTAACTACAGGAGCGGACGGGTGTACGAGGCGTATGGGTGTAAAATGAACGCCGCTCAGAGAACGTCAGTGAACGTCAGTGAACGTTGAGAATGTGATGAACGTATATTATGCACCGGTCTCCTGGAGCAACAAGGGCGTAACCCAGGACGAGTTGTCAGCGCAAGTGACACTTACTTACAACACTAATTAATAATCAACGTTATTACCTTATTTTGAAGGAATATATTAATGTTGGGGCAGTGTGAATGTTATTATCCAGGTACTGCAGTGTGGGTGTTATTATCCAGGTACTGCAGTGTGGGTGTTATTATCCAGGTACTGCAGTGTGAGTGTTATTATCCAGGTACTGCAGTGTGGGTGTTATTATCCAGGTACTGCAGTGTGGGTGTTATTATCCAGGTACTGCAGTGTGGGTGTTATTATCCAGGTACTGCAGTGTGGGTGTTATTATCCAGGTACTGCAGTGTGGGTGTTATTATAAAGGTACTGCAGTGTGGGTGTTATTATCCAGGTACTGCAGTGTGGGTGTTATTATCCAGGTACTGCAGTGTGGGTGTTATTATCCAGGTACTGCAGTGGGTGTTATTATCCAGGTACTGCAGTGTGGGTGTTATTATCCAGGTACTGCAGTGTGGGTGTTATTATCCAGGTACTGCAGTGTGAGTGTTGTTATCCAGGTACTGCAGTGTGGTTGTTATCCAGGTACTGCAGTGTGGTTGTTATACAGGTACTGCAGTGTGAGTGTTGTTATCCAGGTACTGCAGTGTGAGTGTTATCCAGGTACTGCAGTGTGAGTGTTGTTATCCAGGTACTGCAGTGTGAGTGTTGTTATCCAGGTACTGCAGTGTGAGTGTTGTTATCCAGGTACTGCAGTGTGGGTGTTATTATTCATGTACTGCAGTGTGGGTGTTATTATCCAGGTACTGCAGTGTGGGTGTTATCCAGGTACTGCAGTGTGGGTGTTGTTATCCAGGTACTGCATCAGTGTGGGTGTTATCCAGGTACTATAGTGTGGGTGTTATCCAGGTACTGCAGCAGTGTGGGTGTTATCCAGGTACTATAGTGTGGGTGTTATCCAGGTACTATAGTGTGTGTGTTGTTATCCAGGTACTGCAGCAGTGTGGGTGTTATCCAGGTACTGCAGTGTGGGTGTTATTATAAAGGTACTGCAGTGTGGGTGTTATTATCCAGGTACTGCAGTGTGGGTGTTATTATCCAGGTACTGCAGTGTGGGTGTTATTATCCAGGTACTGCAGTGTGGGTGTTATTATCCAGGTACTGCAGTGTGGGTGTTATTATCCAGGTACTGCAGTGTGGGTGTTATTATCCAGGTACTGCAGTGTGGGTGTTATTATCCAGGTACTGCAGTGTGAGTGTTGTTATCCAGGTACTGCAGTGTGGTTGTTATCCAGGTACTGCAGTGTGGTTGTTATACAGGTACTGCAGTGTGAGTGTTGTTATCCAGGTACTGCAGTGTGAGTGTTGTTATCCAGGTACTGCAGTGTGAGTGTTGTTATCCAGGTACTGCAGTGTGAGTGTTGTTATCCAGGTACTGCAGTGTGAGTGTTGTTATCCAGGTACTGCAGTGTGGGTGTTATTATTCATGTACTGCAGTGTGGGTGTTATTATCCAGGTACTGCAGTGTGGGTGTTATCCAGGTACTGCAGTGTGGGTGTTGTTATCCAGGTACTGCATCAGTGTGGGTGTTATCCAGGTACTATAGTGTGGGTGTTATCCAGGTACTATAGTGTGGGTGTTATCCAGGTACTGCAGCAGTGTGGGTGTTATCCAGGTACTATAGTGTGGGTGTTATCCAGGTACTATAGTGTGTGTGTTGTTATCCAGGTACTGCAGCAGTGTGGGTGTTATCCAGGTACTGTAGTGTGGGTGTTGTTATCCAGGTACTGCAGTGTATGTGTTGTTATCCAGGTACTGCAGTGTGGGTGTTATCCAGGTACTGCAGCAGTGTGGGTGTTGTTATCCAGGTACTGCAGCAGTGTGGGTGTTGTTATCCAGGTACTATAGTGTGGGTGTTGTTATCCAGGTACTGCAGTGTGGGTGTTGTTATCCAGGTACTGTAGTGTGGGTGTTGTTATCATGGAGTGATAGCGCACAAAATGAGGGCCATAGGCATTACGGGGAAGGTAGGCAGATGGATTTTTGAGTTCCTAACACAAAGAACACAAAAAGTAGTAGTGAACAGGGCAAGATCCAGCATCAGCGAGGTCAAAAGCTCAGTGCCCCAAGGCACTGTCCTGGCACCTCTGCTGTTTCTCATCCTCATAGCAGACATAGATAAAAACACCCAGCACACTTTTGTATCATCATTTGCAGATGACACTAAAATAAGCATGAAAGTCACTACGGTAGAGGACACTGAAAAATTACAGGAGGACATAAGCAGGGTCTTCCAATGGGCAGTGGAGAACAACATGACGTTCAATGGTGATAAGTTTCAGCTGCTTAGGTATGGAAAAATGAAGAACTCAAAAAGGAACACTATATACAAAACGCAAGAGGGTCACCACATAGAACGAAAGGAACACGTAAAGGACTTGGGAATAATTATGTCTGCTGATCTGTCGTTTAAAGACCATAACAAGACAAAGATCACAACAGCCAGGAAGATGACGGGGTGGGTATTGAGAACTTTCAAAACAAGGGAAATAATGCCGATGGTGACACTATTCAAATCGCTAGTGCTCCCTCACTTAGAATACTGCTCAGTGCTGACGGCCTCGTTCAGGGCAGGAGAAATAGCAGAGCTGGAACAAATCCAGAGATCGTTTACGGCTCACATTGAGCCATTGAAACATCTAAATTATTGGGAACGCCTTCAAGTCTTGAACATGTACTCATTGGAGCGGAGGAGAGAGAGATACATGATAATATATACATGGAAAGTACTTGAGGGCCTGGTCCCAAATCTGCACACTGCCATAACAACATACTGGAGTGAGAGATATGGGAGAAAGTGTAAAATAAACCCAGTGAGGAGCAGGGGTGCGGTGGGGACAATACGGGAGCACTGTATTAACATCCGGGGTCCCAGACTATTCAACATCTTACCAGAAGATATCCGAAACACGGCTGGAACCAGTGTAGAAGCCTTCAAGAGGAAACTGGACAAATATCTTCACCAGGTGCCAGATCAACCAGGCTGTGACGGATATGTGGGGCAGCGGGCCTCCAGCAGCAACAGCCTGGTTGACCAGGCAAGCACCAGACGAGCCTGGCCCATGGCCGGGCTCAGAGAGTAGATACTCTCGAAACTCTTCAAAGGTATCAAAGGTATAAGGTATATCAGGTACTGCAGCAGTGTGGGTGTTGTTATCCAGGTACTGTAGTGTGGGTGTTGTTATCCAGGTACTGCAGTGTGGGTGTTGTTATCCAGGTACTGCAGCAGTGTGGGTGTTGTTATCCAGGTACTGCAGCAGTGTGGGTGTTGTTATCCAGGTACTGCAGTAGTGTGGGTGTTATCCAGGTACTGCAGCTTTCGTGTGGGTTCTTGATGATGGATTTGGTAATAAACACAAACACAGTTTGGTTGGTAACTTATATATTAGTGGTAAAAATGGGAGAGGACTCAGAGCCTTCTCGCCTGACCTGTCTACTCTCTACTATCCTGTCTTGAACTGAGGCCAGTGGGCGAGAGACGCTCAGGGCATTCATAGGGTGACCTATGACATCGCTAGGCCAGCAGAAACTAGTAACGGTCAGTGATCAGTAGGAAGGGTGTGACTCAATAATGGTTGGTAAGATACAAATACTACTACTGACAGCTCGGCCATGTTACGTATGGCGTCGCAACATATAGCTAATACAAACTAGAGGCGACAGGCGTACGGCTCTGGGCTGATTCTATACAATCTCAAAGTACACAACAGTTGAACATTATAACTATACATAAGGATATTATCGGGATGGAAATTAATGTAATCTATCTTATTGTAATACATTACAAGGTATGATATATCACAATTCATAGGAATTAATAGGCTCAACGGTGGAATGGTACAATAAAAGAGATAACAAAAAATGATTGATCGATTTGTATTCATGTGAACTACGGATTCTGAGGAAATATATTTACAAAGAAGGAAGTGTTTAACAGAAAGGCAGACTTGGTGCACTCAAATCTAGTACAGTTAAATATCAGAATTCGGAGAGAACGTGAACACAAAAAAAAAATCTTGAATAATTCTAAGTTGATAGTGGAACAAATTCCCGAGTACCGTCATTGAAGCAGAAACGTTTTGTAGTTTTAAAAATAGGTTAGATAAATACATGAGTGTGTGTGTGTCCAGCAGGGTTCTCTCCCTAGTTGCTTATTCATACTCTGGGAAGTGACCACTGGCCTGCCTTCCCCTCCCCTCCCCTCCCCTCCCCGACCCTGTTTTTCATTTGTACTCTCCGGGTTACACAAAGGACACAGATTCATTGAAAACTATAGCAAGAAAGATGCCAAAGTTAGTTCTCCGTGTGAGGAATCTCTGCTGCGAAGATAGATGAAGAGTGTGACTAGGCACCGTCCTGAAAGATGTACAGTGAGGCTGGTAGGATTGACGTGTGCACCAGGTGAAGGTTGGTTCACCATTCAAGCTTCAGAGACGCGCAGGAGTAGAAACACTCTCGAAACTGGTCGCGGGTATGTTAGAAGTAGGCCTAAGCCGGTAGGAGACTTGGACTTGCTTCGCATGGGCCAGTAGGCCTGCTGCAGTGTTCCTTCATTCTTATGTTCTTATGTAAACAAAGGTGATATAAGCAAGGCAGTAAATTATATAACTAAGTGGACCAAACTCCCGAGTAGCCTCATTGAAGGTAAAACCTTATGTGAGTTGAACCTGACTAGCTTGTGCTAATACGTCTGCTGCAGTGCTCCTTCTTTCTTATGATCTTAAGACAACTTCCTGTTCTCTCCTGGATGAAGGAAGAAGAGGAGGGGGGAGGGAAGGCAGATCGTGACCCCCTCCTGTCTCCTTGGAAGATGGGTGGGTGGATCTTATGCCCACTCCTCAGCCCACCTTTTAACCCACCCTACAATCAAGGTTCCCAGGGGTTGGTCGGTTCCTGCCTCTCCTCTTTCTTGGCTCATAACCTTCTATCCCTTTCATTTCCATACTTTTCGCCTTTGATGTCTCTTCCCTTACCTACTCCTTTTATCCTTCTTCCGTTCTCCATCGGTGAACAGTGTTCAGACACACGGAATTTAGTAACAGCAACACTCATTAGTCGTTCTGATTGTTGTGGGCATATGTTCATCTGAAGGTTCACACCTAGGTTCATCTGAAGGTTCACAGCCACACTTGGATTCATCAGAAGGTTCACAGTCACACCTGGGTTCATCAGAAGGTTCACAGTCACACCTGGGTTCATCTGAAGGTTCACAGTCACACCTGGGTTCATCAGAAGGTTCACAGTCACACCTAGGTTCATCTGAAGGTTCACAACCACACCTGGATTCATCAGAAGGTTCACAGTCACACCTGGGTTCATTAGAAGGTTCACAGTCACACCTGGGTTCATCAGAAGGTTCACAGTCACACCTAGGTTCATCTGAAGGTTCACAACCACACCTGGATTCATCAGAAGGTTCACAGTCACACCTGGGTTCATCAGAAGGTTCAGTCACACCTGGGTTCATCAGAAGGTTCACAGTCACACCTAGGTTCATCAGAAGGTTCACAGCCACACCTAGGTTCATCAGAAGGTTCACAGCCACACCTAGGTTCATCAGAAGGTTCACAGTCACACCTGGGTTCATCAGAAGGTTCACAGCCACACCTGGGTTCATCAGAAGGTTCACAGTCACACCTGGGTTCATCAGAAGGTTCACAGCCACACCTGGGTTCATCAGAAGGTTCACAGTCACACCTGGGTTCATCAGAAGGTTCACAGCCACACCTGGGTTCATCAGAAGGTTCACAGCCACACCTGGGTTCATCAGAAGGTTCACAGCCACACCTGGGTTCATCAGAAGGTTCACAGCCACACCTGGGTTCATCAGAAGGTTCACAACCACACCTGGATTCATCAGAAGGTTCACAGTCACACCTGGGTTCATCAGAAGGTTCAGTCACACCTGGGTTCATCAGAAGGTTCACAGTCACACCTAGGTTCATCAGAAGGTTCACAGCCACACCTAGGTTCATCAGAAGGTTCACAGCCACACCTAGGTTCATCAGAAGGTTCACAGTCACACCTGGATTCATCAGAAGGTTCACAGCCACACCTGGGTTCATCAGAAGGTTCACAGTCACACCTGGGTTCATCAGAAGGTTCACAGCCACACCTGGGTTCATCAGAAGGTTCACAGCCACACCTGGGTTCATCAGAAGGTTCACAGCCACACCTGGGTTCATCAGAAGGTTCACAACCACACCTGGGTTCATCAGAAGGTTCACAGCCACACCTGGGTTCATCAGAAGGTTCACAACCACACCTGGGTTCATCTCACACCAGCCTCACATGATGCTAGCCAGGAATGCACTTGTGGTGAACAGCCAGGATGTGATTTGTTGTACTGATCAACCCACAAGCAGGAGCTCTCTCTCTCTCTCTCTCTCTCTCTCTCTCTCTCTCTCTCTCTCTCTCTCTCTCTCTCTCCCTTGTCTTCTCCCTTCGTACACGCCCTCTTATTTAATGTTGCACTCTTCCCCTCTTCTGATGTAGCTCCTCCATTTACCGCCTTCATTTTGCGTTTCCCCTCTTTTCTCCCCTCTCTCGCTTCCCTCTCCTCTGTCCTCGCTTTCATTCCATCTCCCGTCCCTTCTGCTCTTGTCTCCCCTGCCTTTCATTATTCTACTTTTATCTTCCGCATGTCCCTCTCTCTCTCTCTCTCTCTCTCTCTCTCTCTCTCTCTCTCTCTCTCTCCCAACACTCGGGATGAAAGATTCTGCTGTGAGAATAAGAACAACTGTGCCTGGCATGGGCCAGTAGGCCTCCTGCAGTGCTCCGTCTTTCTTATCTTCTTAACTGGAGAATGTGAAAAGAACTTCCATGAACTGGAGTACTGTTGTTATGGCACTTGTGTTGGTCCACACCTGTGTTGCAGTGTTATGGCACTTGTGTTGGTCCACCTGTGTTGCAGTGTTATGGCACTTGTGTTGGTCCACACCTGTGTTGCAGTGTTATGGCACTTGTGTTGGTCCACACCTGTGTTGCCATGATCTTAGGCAGTGATGCAAGTACTCCTTGTAGCTTCACAACACACACACACACACACACACACACACTGTGGTAACTGCCTTCACCACCACTGCTACTACCACTACCAACACCTTCACACCGCCTCCCTCGCACCACACCTTCACACTGCCTCCCTCGCACCACACCTTCACACCGCCTCCCTCGCACCACACCTTCACACCGCCTCCCTCGCACCACACCTTCACACCTGCTGTCAAGTAAACTTCATCTCTCGCACCTTACTGCCTTTTCCTTTCCACGCCCAGTCTTTTCCTGCCCTCCCTCCCATCAACCAACAACACCCTTCACCTGCCTCACATACCCCCCCCCTCTAACCCTTTCCATATACATATATATATATATATATATATATATATATATATAATAAAGAGTATTGCAGCAGGCCTTCTGGCCCAAGGCAGTCGACTTGTAAATGGTTGTGGTGAACATATCCTTGTGGATTCCTCTCTTGTGCATGCTGGGGTATTCTGAGAGATGGTGATCCCCAAGTAATAGTCGTACTGGTACCTGTAGCTCTGCTGGAAGAAAATCTTTGAAGCTGTTGCAGCTCAGGCTGACACTGCTGAAGTCTCCCAACTCAGGCTGACACTGCCACTCACTGCTGGTGTTCCCACAGTGTCACTGGTATAGTGTGGCCACTCACTGCTGGTGTTCCCACAGTTTCACTGGTATAGTGTGGCCACTCACTGCTGGTGTTCCCACAGTGCTCCAACCATACCACAGCACACTCCAGGTGTTCGTAATTTTGTTCACTTCAAAAACTGTCTGCTCTACCTCCCTCCCCCCCCGGCATCTCTTCACTCCGACATCTTCTCCCTCTTTCCCTCCTCGTTGATCTCCTCTCCCTCCTCCCCTCTCAATACCATGTCATGGGCTGTCACCTCCTGCTTCTAGGGGAGGGGGAGGGGTAGCTGGAGCCCCTCCCGGCCATCCTCTCACTGGCGACTCCCACTTCTGTCGCCCGTCTCCCCCCACTCTCCCCTCCCCTCCTTCCTACCATTCAATGATCGCCTCTCTCCTCCTCGTCTTTTATACCTCCTCATTCCTTCCTTCCCTCCTGTTCCATTGGTCTCCCCCTCTACTCTTCCCGGCCTCTCTATCATTCCCTCCCTCTCTCCTTTTTCTGTTTCCAATCCCCTCCTGTGGTCTTCCTTGCTGCTCTCCCTCCCCTACCCCATCTCGTCGCCCCTCTCCCCTGGCAGAACCAGCGTGACGGGTGGGGGACTAGGGAGAGGCAGGGGAGGGGAGACGGGTTAGAATTAAGGAGAACCTGTTCATTAAGATTCTCTTGTTACTGGTAGCTGGGTAGTGTTTGTGTCACGCCTCTCTCTCCTTCCCGCCCCTCCATCACTACCCCACTTTTACCTCTGGTATCTGCTGGTAGCAG
Organism: Cherax destructor; assembly: GCA_009830355.1. Lineage (NCBI taxonomy): Eukaryota > Metazoa > Arthropoda > Malacostraca > Decapoda > Parastacidae > Cherax > Cherax destructor. The sequence continues at coordinate 58,493 of WNWK01009444.1, forward strand.
GGCCATAGATGTTGACACAGTGTTCTCTTACTGTGCATTACGCTTCTACTTGCACTGTGCATTACGCTTCCCTACTTGCACTGACTCTATTTATTGACGTCCTATATTTCTAACTGCAGTACATTGTTATAGCTGAGTGTAGGTTTGGGAGAGGATCCTCCAGTGTGCATATATTGGCAGGTTTCTTATTCGCTGCACTGAGTGTATTCCCACTACTTTGAGGATTCCCAGTTGTTAAGTACTTTATTGGTTGTGTTGACAGTGAACGATCTCTGCGCCTCCCTGAGTGACGTTCTTACAACAGTATTCCAGTCTAGAGAGAACCAGGGACATAAGAGCATTATTATTGGCTTGACATCCTTTGTGTTGATGTTTCTCATCATCCATCCTATCATTTCCCTCGCAGATGACCTTGTTATGGTCCTTGAAGGCGAGATTCTTTGACATTATCACTTCAGAGTCCTTCGCATTAGTTTTTCGCTCTATCGTGTAGTTAGAATTTGTTTGATACTCCGTTCTAGCTATTATTTCCCTGAGTTTCCCACAACGGAGTAACTGAAATTTGTCCTCATTCAACATCATATTGTTTTCCTCGGCCCATTGAAAAACTTGGTCTATATCCGCTTGGAGATTTGCGTATCCTCAGTGAATAGCAGTCTCATGTCAATCCTAGTATCGTTTGCAAAGGAAGACACGGTGCTATGATTTATATCTATCTCTGATACGAGGATGAGGAACAGGATGGGGGTGAGTACTATGCCTTGTGGAACAGAGTTCTTCTCTGTGGCAGCATCCGACTGTTTACCATCACTCTTTGTGTTCTGTTGGTTACAGAGTTTAAGATCCATCTGCCGTGGTGGGTCATGGGTCACCCTTCCCCGTAGTGGGTCACACTGCCGTGGTAGGTCATGGGTCACACTGCCGTGGTAGGTGCTACAAGTGCAGCAGGTGGGTGTGGCTGGTAGCATCCTGGTGCGCAAATGGGCTGCGTGTTTACAAAATGGAAAACAAGATGAATAAAAGTTTTTTTTACCGAGGCAAAGAAACGAAGAGAGGAGAGAGAGAGAGAGAGAGAGAGAGAGAGAGAGAAGAGAGAGAAACTTCCTGGTTTGGTGTTCATTGTGCAGCAGAAGAGAGTTATTGATTTAGTGAGTGGTGGTGGTGCGTGGAACTGGAGCCACTTGTCACTGCTCTCTCCCCAGGGTACTGGCACCCTGGTAAATACTGCTACACTTGTGGTACCCTCCTGGCACTTGTGGCAGCCTCCAGGCACTTGTAGTACCGTCCAGGCACTTGTGGCAGCCTCCAGGCACTTGTGGCAGCCTCCAGGCACTTGTAGTACCGTCCAGGCACTTGTGGCAGCCTCCAGGCACTTGTGGCAGCCTCCAGGTTGCCAGCTGGGTCTATATATATAAATTTTATTGCCTCGCTCTGTTATGATGGAAATGTCCTCGTAAAAATTCCAGTGCTGTGTATGCGATAGTCCAACTGAGAGATAGTAACTCCCAAGTATTAGTAACTCAATAGTAACTGCAGCTCTCCTGGAGGGGAAACCTTTGAAGTTGTCGTAGCTGTTGAACCTTTTATGGAATGCTTGAAGTCTCCCCAGCTCAGGCTGACATATTTCAACGCTATGTATGTGAACCATCCTGTGTGGTGGAATATGAGAGGGAGACATAGCTAGCTTTTGTTGGGACTGTGTAACTATCAGCGAATAGTATAACAGCACACTAGGTAACTATCAGGGGGATAGTGTAGCAACACACTGCTACACAAGGCAACTATCAGGTGGATAGTGTAGCAACACTGCTACACTAGGCAACTATCAGGGGGATAGTGTAGCAACACACTGCTACACTAGGCAACTATCAGGGGGATAGTGTAGCAACACTGCTACACTAGGCAACTATCAGGGGGATAGTGTAGCAACACTGCTACACTAGGCAACTATCAGGGGGATAGTGTAGCAACACTGCTACACTAGGCAACTATTGAGTGTTACTTCATGCCAGGAAGACTTGAAACATCTTGGGAAGTTGGTCCTCACCTTAGCTGTGTTTTGTAGGGGGTCGAGTCACAGCTACTGGCTCCCCCCCCCTCCTAGGACCCCTTGTGCTATGAGTCAGTGAGGTGACCTGACTTACTCATCTGTACAGTCTTACAGTATACACCTGTCTGGTGTTTTTATACGTACACTTGCCTTGTGTTTTCATGTACACATTTGTGACTTACGTGTGCGCGGAGGAGATGATGTGCACATGACACAATAACATTGGTGCTTGCTCATGACTCAGTTATAAGAGAGGTTGATGATGCAACTATAGGTGACTGTGACCTGTTTCCAGAATTGCTGGAGCTATCCAAGACGGCCCGGGGTTAAAGTGAGAACCTGACAAACCAGGCTGTTGTTGCTAGCGCCCCGCAGCCTGCATAACTATCAAGAGTCTGGTTGATCTGGCACTTGTGGCAGCGAGGGGAGTTTGGCCTTTGCTCCGGGAATTTTTCTGATATTTGCTTTGAGAGAGAGAGAGAGAGAGAGACACACTCGTAATATCCTCTGTATGAATATTCATCACAGTTCAGGAAATGTTTGGCCAGGCCTCGTTGAGTTACGTGCACGGCACCGTGGCTGAGTTGCGTGCACGGCGCCGTGCACCTGGTTGTCTTCAAGAGGGAGCTGGACAGATACCTAAAGACAGTGCCGGATCAGCCGGGCTGTGGTTCGTACGTTGGACTACGTGCGGCCAGCAGTAACAGCCTGGTTGATCAGGCCCTGATCCACCAGGGAGGGTGTAAGAGGAGTAGTGGAGAGGGAGGGAAGTTGGGATGAGGATGGAGAGGGGAAGGGTTTTAGGGATGAGGATTGTAAGGGAGGGAGGGATTGGGATGAGAAGTGGTGGTGATGATGACCTCGGGAATGAAGGAAGGAGGGATTGCTTGCTGGAACATTGTTTTGTCTTCTCTTGCCTCTCTTATCACTCATATTTCCTGCTTGTGTATTTTTTTCTTATATATTTCTTTTATGTTTGTCCATCTTCCCCCTGCCTCTCTCTCTTACCGCGTTCTTTACGTCAATAATAAATACTCTTTAGTGACATTGTTTAAACGTAACGATAAAGATATGTTCTATTTTTTTTTACCATTAATCTTGTTAGCTTAACATTTATATTGGTGAGTCTGTGGCATCCTTCCTCTCTCTTCACCCACTTTAAAACTTTTCATGTATTCTAGTTACGGTTTTCCCCTCTTATCTGTGTTTGGAGGAGGAAAGCGGACGTGTTTGTACTCGCCGAATTATAGTTCTTGTCCTGTCTTAGATATTTTTATTACGTTATTTATATTTACCTTCATTTATTCCAATCTTTCGCCTCTTACGCCTTTGCACAGACTGCAGATTCAGTGTCTTGAGTCTGTCCTCGTAGGGAAGATGTAATACATGGGATCTACTCTGTCATCCTCCGCAGGGTTTCCAGCGCACCATAATCTAAACGAGGCCTTACCATTGATTTATGAAGTTGAATTGGAACTGTTGTTCTGTTATGCACTGTTGCCCTGTTATGCACTGTTGTCCTGTTATGCACTGTGGCCCTGTTATGCACTTGCCCTGTTATGACTGTGGCCCTGTTATGCACTTGCCCTGTTATGCACTGTGGCCCTGTTATGCACTGTTGTCCTGTTATGCACTGTGGCCCTGTTATGCACTGTGGCCCTGTTAGGCACTTGCCCTGTTATGCACTGTGGCCCTGTTATGCACTGTTGTCCTGTTATGCACTGTGGCCCTGTTATGCACTTGCCCTGTTATGCACTGTTGTCCTGTTATGCACTGTTGTCCTGTTATGCACTGTGGCCCTGTTATGCACTGTTGTCCTATTATGCACTGTGGCCCTGTTATGCGCGCAAAAATATTTGTTCTGGTTCAGTTTTATGGATATGTACGTTATTGAGTTTACAAGTGCCTGGTTATTTTGTTTTCCCATGAATGGAAGTTTACATTAGTCTGCATTAAACTGTATCTGCCACCTCACCGACGACCATAACATTAACGTATCCAGGTTATTTTGTAGTTCTCTTGGGCTGCCTATATTACTGTCATCGGTAAATTTGCTTATATCGCTATTTATTTTCACATATAAGTCGTTCACTTATATTGTGAACAATATAAGTAAACGACTTGGCAGTTTCTTTCACTTGTTTTGTTTTTTAATTCTTCTCTCGTTTTCTCCTTGTTGTGTGAGGTTGATAATGTTATATGAAGCATCAGTGTATGTTGTGTAAGGTTGATAATGTTATATGAAGCATCAGTGTATGTTGTGTATGGTTAATAGTGATATTTGCAACAGTAATATAAGATGAACCTCACATCTGCTCTGGTATTGATGGAGCGTGTGGCATGTTGTGCGTCTGGCAGCCCTGAGGCGCGCCATCTCCCGGCACCACTCGTCCCGACCCCTCCACTTCAACCTTCCACTTTAAACATCTCTTTTGTTTATACATTAAAGAATTTATAGCCACTTACATAGCTTTGCCAGTCTCTTTTGCACCAATCGATTATACCTAATACTGAAGACTGCTTTATTACTGATGATATAATTTTTTGTATTTGAAGCTAGTCGGGTGGAGAGGTTACGGAGGCGTCTATTTGGCGGGTAATAACATGTTTTTGCTGCCAACTTGATGCACAACCTAGTGATTCTGGGGACGAATTAATTGAGAATGTGAATGAATTGATCGGACAGATATATTTGGACGCCACCTACTTAGTGTTGGGAAGAGAAACAGCTGCAACTTTGTACAATCGTATTGCCTTTATTGGCAGCCAGGCTGGTATTAAGCACTCTTTGTTTGTGTGGTATCATGTGGCATTATTTTGTTTTATCTCTAATGATTACACGTATAAATGTTGTGAGTGCCGCTAAATTATCTCTTAGTGCTTCAGAATCTCTCTTTTTATTGCTTAATTGTGTCTAAAATCTGTGTGAGAGAGAGAGAGAATTGTGCAATATTCTCTGGTTGTTAATGTTGACTCATTGAGTTATAAATACTTTAGGACCTATTAAATCCATTATTAATATTACTTTCATTCCACCATTTTATGAGCTTTATTTTTTAGAGGATTTTTGTAATATTTTCCCGTGGAGCTCTGGCTGACTTAAATATTGAATATATTATTATAGTTCAGTTTGTTGGTGATAAAGTTGTAGCGGGAAATGGAATTAATTACCGTAATATTACCAGTTGGTGTTAGGAAGTGTGCAGGAGCCGCCTCTTTTGTTTGGTTACGTGAACGTAGGCGCTGTTGTTTGGCCAATGACAGTGGTTACGTGACTGAATCCGTCGTGCCTCGGCCAATCACAGTGATTGCATGACTGGAGGCGCTGCTGCTGGGCCAATCAGTGACACGCTTTGCTACAGCTTGGCCAATCAGTAGACACGCATCGCTACGGCTTGGCCAATCGGTGACACGCATCTCTGCGGCTCGGCCAATCAGTAGACACGCATCGCTACGGCTTGGCCAATCAGTGACACGCATCTCTGAGGCTCAGCCAATCTACACGCATCGCTACGGCTCGACCAATCAGTGACACGGATCGTTTGACGTGAAGAGCCAATGATTGAGCGACAGATTGACGCGCGCTGCCTGGGGACAATTGATCCAGAGTGCTGACACTTTTCTTAAGGGTGAAGTTCCTTAGCGGTAACACGTCACTTTCAACCTTATGGCACGACTGGATCCGCATTCCTGCTCCATCAATCTTACATTAATTGCTTACACGGTAATGAATGTTGGTGGCCACCAGTGTTCTTCACAGCGTATGTTTGATGAGGTGTGCTGGAGAAAGTTGTGTTGGTGGAGGTGTCATCGCCTTCCTTGTCGTATCTGTTCTTGAAACTGTGTATGTTATCTGCTGGCTTTGTAGACTCACTTGGTCCATTTTTTTTAACGTAAGCTTATTAAAGAGTGAGTGAGCACGCCTTTGTCTAGACTTACTGAGGTTTATATAACTTTCCCTTCTTAAGTGGATGTGACTTGGACCTGCCTAGCATGAGCCTACTCCAGTAGGCCTGCTGCAGTGCTCCTTATGTTGTTCTGCGTTTCTCCTGAAGAAACATTTGCCTAGACCAACCTCCTTTCCTTCCCATATATTTCTTGTGCAATGTTGAAGTGGAGAAGGTACTATGTACTTTGATGCAGAGTGTGTAGGTTCGAATCCTGCTGTGGACTCAGAGGTAATAGTATTTGTAAATAATTTCGCCTGTGTGCGAATTGTTAAGCATTGATATATATGTATGTATATTTATTTAATTGACATTGACTCCACTTAGCATTACTTTGATCTGTATTTATCAATAATTGTCATTCTTGCAGTGTTTTCAATATAGGGGGTCATGGTGTGAGACCAGGGCGCTGGGGCCACGGTGTGAGACCAGGGCGCTGGGGCCATGGTGTGAGGCCAGGGCGCTGGGGCCATGGTGTGAGACCAGGGCGCTGGGGCCATGGTGTGAGACCAGGGCGCTGGGGCCATGGTGTTAGACCAGGGCGCTGGGGCCATGGTGTGAGGCCAGGGCGCTGGGGCCATGGTGTGAGACCAGGGCGCTGGGGCCATGGTGTGAGACCAGGGCGCTGGGGCCATGGTGTGAGGCCAGGGCGCTGGGGCCATGGTGTGAGACCAGGGCGCTGGGGCCATGGTGTGAGACCAGGGGGCTGGGGCCATGGTGTGAGACCAGGGCGCTGGGGTCATGATGTGAGACCAGGGCGCTGGGGCCATGGTGTGAGACCAGGGCGCTGGGGCCATGGTGTGAGACCAGGGCGCTGGGGCCATGGTGTGAGACCAGGGCGCTGGGGCCATGGTGTGAGACCAGGGCGCTGGGGCCATGGTGTGAGACCAGGGCGCTGGGGCCATGGTGTGAGACCAGGGCGCTGGGGCCATGGTGTGAGACCAGGGCGCTGGGGCCATCATTACCGCAACTTGCAATGTATCTGTGATCTATTAGAAGAGTTTTTCGACTCTTGGGGCCCGACCTGACCTGGCCTGGGACCTGACTTGGCCTGGGACCTGACCTGGCCTGGGACCTGACTTGGCCTGGGACCTGACCTGGCCTCATTGACACATATAATACATTTATGAAGCTTTGATATAACTGTGGTATAAAGCGCAGTTGTTGTTGTGTTATTCTGAGCATGTGTGTACATGGTTGCAGATGAGAGTGCTTGGCACGGCTCTGCTGCAAGAGCAGTGTTGCTGCCCTTGCTCCTCACATCCAACACAACGTCTGTTGTCTGCATTTACGGTACGATACGTTTTGTGTATGTGTATGTGTGTGTACTTACCTAATTGTGGTTGCAGGGGTCGATTCATAGTTCCTGGCCCCGCCTCTTCACTGGTCGCTGCTAGGTCACTTCCTGTGTGTGTGTGTGTGTGCGTCGCTTGTGTTCCTAAATTCACCTTTCAAGTTTTGCTGTATTGAAGTTATATAAGTTAGTAATATTGACTTTGTCTCAGTGTTAGTCTATATTATAGTATTTACTAAGGTTAAAAATGCTTTATCAAATCTGCATGGCTGCCTCTTCATGGCTTTGTATTCTCTGTATTTACTCTCCTATATATATATATATATATATATAATTATATATATATATATATATATATATATATATATATATATATATATATATATATATATATATTAACCTTTAATGTGTTCGGAGAGGTTTTGTACTCCCGGAGCCAGGCTCGTCTGGTGGTAGCCTGGTCAGCTAGGCTGTTGCTGCTAGTGGTCCGCTGACCCACATATGTATGGTGGTTGTGTTCAATCATTTACCTTCCTTCGTACATGCCACATTAAGTTCATAAAATTTCTTATTAGTTCTCTCCTCCCTCTTGCACTTACAGTCTGGCAAAGAGGCTCCAAGTTTAGTATGTACAGTTTGTACATGGTGTACAGTGTATACTGGTTGCTATCTAATAAGAGGGCTTCAGCTGTATAAAGACCACTCTAAATCTTGCCTAGCCCAGGATTGAACCCTGTTTATTGTTGTGGTTGTACACGTACTTCTCTGACCACTGGGCTACACCTCTAGTGAATTATCCTTGCTGGGTTCGAGCTCAGTTCCTGGCCCCTCTTCCGTTCGGTGTTAAAAACAATTACACTTCAGTTTTGTATGTGAACGACTGGTGGTGATGGTGGTTACCTGACGATGCTGTCGCAGCCGGTAATGCGATTGCTCTTCAAATATATTTCCCCGTGTCGGAAACACGCTTGCTGCCGATATTCCAATTCCCAGGAACGATTCTAGTTTCGCTGAAGAGGAGGGCGAGAGGGAGAAGTGGTGGGAAGGTTGGTTGAATTTTATTGCTGGAGGAGAGAGTTGTGAGGTGCAGTGTGTGTGGTGGCTGGTGGTTCCTGGAAGGTGAGCAACGATAACAGTACCTGCAAGAGTCACCGTACAGGTAATAATGACACTTGTCTGCCAGGTACAACGCTCCAGGCAGGTGTTCCACCTCTGGAAGCTGCACCACACTACTGGAGTGTGCTGCAAGACAGTAGCGAGAACCCACACTGCAAATGTTCTTTATTGCAGAACATTATTGATATTCGTTGAAAAATTGTAATTGAAAACAGTGAGATAGTAAAGGTCATGCTGGAAGACAGTGACACAGTCACCGTAAAGGTCATGCTGGAAGACAGTGAGACACTCACTGTAAAGGTCATGCAGGAAGACAATGACACAGTCACCGTAAAGGTCAAGCTGGAAGACAGTGAGACAGTCACTGTAAAGGTCATGCTGGAAGACAGTGACACAGTCACTGTAAAGGTCATGCTGGAAGACAGTGACACAGTCACTGTAAAGGTCATGCTGGAAGACAGTGACACAGTCACTGTTAAAGAACACAGCACTACTGAGATATGTTGCATTGCCGTCACTCTGCCTCACTTCATGACTTGCAACATTTGTATTGCAATGTTTACATCATCAAGTGAAAATGACCCTAACTCGATGTTTTGAATAATGTGACTGTCAAGAATCGTCGTTTGACGTGGTATTAAACGTTGGAGCTAATATGTGTGAGTGATATCTAGTAGGTCCCGCCTCGCGTGGCCCAGTAGGACAGCAACAACTCGCTTGATCAAGCGGTTATCAAGGAAGTACAGGATTCAGTATATATGACACCAGTACAACATACAGTATATCTGACACCAGTAGAACATACAGTATACCTGACACCAGTACAACATATAACATACCTGACACCAGTACAACATACAGTATACCTGACACCAGTACAACATATAACATACCTGACACCAATACAACATACGGTATACGTGACACCAGCACAACATACAATATACCTGACACCAATACAACATACGGTATACCTGACACCAGCACAACATACAATATACCTGACACATAAGAACATAAGAACATAAGAAAGAAGGAACACTGCAGCAGGCCTACTGGCCCATGCGAGGCAGGTCCAAATCTCCCACCGACTTAAGCCAATGCCCCGACCCATCCAGGTCAGGTTACATTCACTTAAGGAAGGAGCACGGCATCTGACCTAGTAGCACAAACTAGTCAGGTCCAACTCACACCCACCCGCACCCACTCATATATTTATCCAGCCTATTTTTAAAACTACACAACGTTTTAGCCTCTATAACTGTACTCGGGAGTTTGTTCCACTCATCGACAATTCTATTACCAAACCAATGCTTTCCTATATCCTTCCTGAATCTGAATTTATCCAACTTAAAGCCATTGCTGCGAGTCCTGTCAATACTAGATATTTTTAGCACGCTATTTACATCACCTTTATTTATTCCTGTTTTCCATTTATACACCTCAATCATATCCCCCCTAATTCTACGCCTTTCTAGAGAGTGCAGATTCAGGGCCCTCAGTCTATCCTCATAGGGAAGATTTCTGATACATGGAATCAACTTAGTCATCCTCCTTTGTACGTTTTCCAGAGCATTTATATCCATTCTGTAATACGGTGACCAAAACTGTGCAGCATAATCTAGATGAGGCCTCACCAAGGATATATAGAGTTGAAGAACAACCTGAGGACTCCTATTATTTATGCTTCTTGATATGAAGCCAAGGATTCTGTTCGCTTTATTGCGAACACTTATGCACTGCTGTCTTGGTTTTAGATTACTGCTAACCAGAACTCCTAAATCCTTTTCGCAATCAGTAGTATTAAGATCTATATTATTTAGTTTATATGTGGCATGGTTATTGTCCTGTCCAATATTTAGAACTTTGCATTTATCTATATTAAACTGCATCTGCCACTTCTCCGACCACTGCATCAGTCTATTCAAATCTTCCTGGAGTGCTCTAATGTCCTCATTTGAATGAATTGGACGGCCTATTTTGGTGTCATCGGCAAACTTGCTTATGTCGCTATTTATTCCCTCATCTATGTCGTTTATGTAGATTGTGAACAACAAGGGGCCCAATACTGACCCCTGTGGAACACCGCTTGTGACACTTCCCCACTCTGATTTCTCCCCATTTATGTAAACTCTCTGCTGCCTATTTGTCAACCATGCCTCTACCCAGGAAAAAATTTCTCCTCCTATTCCGTGTGCCTTAATTTTCCTCAATAGTCTCTGATGTGGGACTCTATCAAAAGCCTTACTGAAGTCCATATACACAATATCATACCTTTGATATACCTTTGAAGAGTTTCGAGAGTATCTACTCTCTGAGCCCGGCCATGGGCCAGGCTCGTCTGGTGCTTGCCTGGTCAACCAGGCTGTTGCTGCTGGAGGCCCGCTGCCCCACATATCCATCACAGCCTGGTTGATCTGGCACCTGGTGAAGATATTTGTCCAGTTTCCTCTTGAAGGCTTCTACACTGGTTCCAGCCGTGTTTCGGATATCTTCTGGTAAGATGTTGAATAGTCTGGGACCCCGGATGTTAATACAGTGCTCCCGTATTGTCCCCACCGCACCCCTGCTCCTCACTGGGTTTATTTTACACTTTCTCCCATATCTCTCACTCCAGTATGTTGTTATGGCAGTGTGCAGATTTGGGACCAGGCCCTCAAGTACTTTCCATGTATATATTATCATATTCATTACCATGATCTACCTCCTCAAATACCTTAGTGAAAAAAGTTATTAAATTTGTAAGGCAGGAACGCCCTTTTGTAAAACCGTGCTGAGATTCTTTGATTAATTTATGCTTTTCAAGATGGCTGCGAATTGCCTCGGCAATTATTGATTCCATAAATTTTCCCACTATGGAGGTTAGGCTTATTGGTCTATAGTTCGAAGCTAAGGACCTGTCACCTGCTTTGAAAATAGGTATTACATTTGCCATTTTCCACTTATTTGGCACCATGCCAGTTTGCAGTGATATGTTGAAAAGATTAGCCAACGGGTTGCTAAGCTCCTCTTTACATTCCTTTAGAACCCTTGCATACAGTTCATCAGGGCCTGGGTTTGTTAGGTTTCAATTTATCTATTTGTCTAAGGACCATGTCACTTGTGACCCTAATCGTGCATAGTTTACTATCATCCTGTTCTACATAATTAATTATTTCTGGAATATCGCTCGTATCTTCCTGTGTAAAAACTGAGAGGAAGTAAGTGTTAAACATTCTACACATTTCCTTATCACTGTCGGTGAGCTGACCTGAGTGACTTTTGAGTGGGCCTATCTTGTCCCTAATCTTACTTCTGTATACCTGAAAAAATCCTTTTGGGTTAGTCTTCGATTCTCTCGCAACTTTAACCTCATAGTCTCTTTTTGCTTTTCTTATTCCCTTTTTTATTTCTCTCTTTAACTGAATATATTGAACACCAAGCAGTGTTCCTAGTGAGCAGTTGTTCAGTGTTGCCCACCAAGCAGTGTTCCAGTTGGTGTCAGGTATATACCTGACACCAATACAACATACGGTATACCTGACACCAGTACAACATACAATATACCTGACACCAGTACAACATACAATATACCTGACACCAATACAACATACAATATACCTGACACCAGTACAACATACAATATACCTGACACCAGTACAACATACAATATACCTGACACCAGTACAACATACAATATACCTGACACCAGTACAACATACAATATACCTGACACCAATACAACATACAATCCCGAGTCCACCAAATGTTCAACATTTTGTTACATTATTAAATTATGTTCATGGCATCATGAAATAACATTAGCATTAATGTGGTTGTCATGGAAACAGGCAGAAGGCAGTGATCCTCAGTGCCAGGCACTGTGTAGTGCCAAGGGTGTCAGCAAGCAAGCAGATACATCCTTGATGCTGCCCTCAGGCTAGACATGCTGAGTTAGAAATACATTGTAAATACTCAACCAATACCTCTTAGTACTATGTCTTGGAGTGTTCCCTTAAGACGTGGTAAAGATACTTCGGATCTTCTTGAGGGAGCAAGAAGCGCAAGCAGTAGCATGCCTTTATAGTTGCTAAATATTACTGTCTCTGGAGGTGGTGGATGCAAGACTTCCAGACAACCACTGGTGGATGCAAAACTTCCAGACAACCACTGGTGGATGCAAGACTTCCAGACAACCACTGGTGGATGCAACACGTCCCCACAACCACTGGTGGATGCAACACGTCCACACAACCACTGGTGGATGCAACACGTCCCCACAACCACTGGTGTGAATGGTGGTAGAGCTGGGAGATCATGCTTGTCACAACTGCTAAACCACTATGCCGTCAGACTTAACGAAGGCGTTGGAAGAAAACCAAAGTGCAGATGTGTTATTCACGGATTTTGCCAAGGTGCTTGACAAATGCGATCGTAGGGTGATTGCATGCAAAATGAGGGTGACAGGTATAACTGGGAAAGTAGACAAATGGATATATAACTTTCTGAGAGAGAGAACACAAGAGTTGTAGTAAACAGAACAAAATCCATCATTAGCAAAGTTAAAAGATCAGGACGCCGAGGTATCTTTGTCTTTACCTTTGATATGTTTCGAGAGTTTTCATGTTTATTGGAGCCTGGCCCTCGCCTAGGCTTTTCTGGTGCTTGCCTGGTCAAGCAGGTTGTTGCTGCTGGCGGCCTGCTGGCCCACATGTCCATCACAACGTGGTTGATCTGGCAGCTGGAGGTATTTGTCCGGTTTCCTCTTGAAAATTTCTACACCAACATAAACATGAAGCATCACCTAGGTAGAAGGCACTGAAACATTGCAGGGAGATGTGAAGGCACTGAAACATTGCAGGGAGATGTGAAGGCACTGAAACATTGCAGGGAGATGTGAAGGCACTGAAACATTGCAGGGAGATGTGAAGGCACTGAAACATTGCAGGGAGATGTGAAGGCACTGAAACATTGCAGGGAGATGGGAAGGCACTGAAACATTGCAGGGAGATGTGAAGGCACTGAAACATTGCAGGGAGATGTGAAGGCACTGAAACATTGCAGGGAGATGTAAGTAGAGTTTTCAATTGGGCAATGGAGAACAACATGACGTTCAGTGGTGGTAAGTTCCAGCTGCTTGGGTATAAAAAGAATGAAGAGTTGATAAGGGACACTGTATACAAAACTCAAGAGGATCCATCAAACAGAACGAAAGCAACACGTGAAAGACCTGGGGGTAATTATGTCGGCTGACCTTTCTTTCAAAGAATACGATAAGGCAAATGTCACGATAGCCAGAAAAATGACGGGATGGATAATGAGAACTTTTAAAACAAGGAAAATATGCCCGCAATGCACAGCATATTAGGGGCTTTTGGCATGTACATCTCATTAATACCTATGTATCATGTCTACCCAACTATGTATTATTGTACCATGTCTAAATAAAGTATTATTATTATTATTATTATTATAGTGCCATTGTTGACATTTGCATCACTTGCGCTCTCTTGTTTAGAGTATTGTTTAGTGTTGATGGCCCCGTTCAGGGCAGGGAAGATGTGAGAGATGGAACAGATACAGGTCGCAAAAAAAGAGTCAATAAGGTATTTAAATTACTGGGAACGCCTCAGAGTCCAAAATATGTACTCACTGGAGCGGAGAAGAGGGATACATGATAATATATACCTGGAAAGTACTTGAGAGCCTGGTCCCAAACCTGCACACTGCCAAAACAACATACTGGAGCGAGAGATATGGGAGGATATGTAAATTAAAGCCAGTGACAAGCAGGGGCACCGTGGGCGAAATAAGAGAACATTGTATCAACATCCTTGGCTCTGGACTTAAACATCTTACTAGAAGGTATAAAAAATGGTGTTTGGACAAGTGTAGAAGTCTACAAGAGAGAGCTGTACAAGTATATCCACCAGGTGCTAGATCAACAAGGCTGTGTTGGATATGTGGGTCAGCGGACCACCAGCAGCAACAACCTGGTTGACAAGGCTAGCACCAGACAAGCCTGACTCCAAGAGTATAAAAACTCTTCGAATATGGTGCGTCACAGCCTCAGTAATCTACCCCAGGATGTTGCTAGTATGGTGCGTCACAGCCTCAGTAATCTACCCCAGGATGTTGCTAGTATGGTGCGTCACAGCCTCAGTAATCTACCCCAGGATGTTGCTAGTATGGTGCGTCACAGCCTCAGTAATCTACCCCAGGATGTTGCTAGTATGGTGCGTCACAGCCTCAGTAATCCACCAGTATGTTGCTAGTATGGTGCGTCACAGCCTCAGTAATCCACCAGGATGTTGCTAGTATGGTGCGTCACAGCCTCAGTAATCTACCCCAGGATGTTGCTAGTATGGTGCGTCACAGCCTCAGTAATCCACTAGGATGTTGCTAGTATGGTGCGTCACAGCCTCAGTAATCCACCAGGATGTTGCTAGTATGGTGCGTCACAGCCTCAGTAATCTACCCCAGGATGTTGCTAGTATGGTGCGTCACAGTCTCAGTAATCTACCAGGATGTTGCTAGTATGGTGCGTCACAGCCTCAGTAATCTACCCCAGGATGTTGCTAGTATGGTGCGTCACAGCTTCAGTAATCTACCCCAGGATGTTGCTAGTATGGTGCGTCACAGCCTCAGTAATCTACCCCAGGATGTTGCTAGTATGGTGCGTCACAGCTTCAGTAATCTACCCCAGGATGTTGCTAGTATGGTGCGTCACAGCCTCAGTAATCTACCCCAGGATGTTGCTAGTATGGTGCGTCACAGCTTCAGTAATCTACCCCAGGATGTTGCTAGTATGGTGCGTCACAGCCTCAGTAATCTACCCCAGGATGTTGCTAGTATGGTGCGTCACAGCCTCAGTAATCTACCCCAGGATGTTGCTAGTATGGTGCGTCACAGCTTCAGTAATCTACCCCAGGATGTTGCTAGTATGGTGCGTCACAGCCTCAGTAATCTACCCCAGGATGTTGCTAGTATGGTGCGTCACAGCCTCAGTAATCTACCCCAGGATGTTGCTAGTATGGTGCGTCACAGCTTCAGTAATCTACCCCAGGATGTTGCTAGTATGGTGCGTCACAGCCTCAGTAATCTACCCCAGGATGTTGCTAGTATGGTGCGTCACAGCCTCAGTAATCTACCCCAGGATGTTGCTAGTATGGTGCGTCACAGCTTCAGTAATCTACCCCAGGATGTTGCTAGTATGGTGCGTCACAGCTTCAGTAATCTACCCCAGGATGTTGCTAGTATGGTGCGTCACAGCTTCAGTAATCTACCCCAGGATGTTGCTAGTATGGTGCGTCACAGCCTCAGTAATCTACCCCAGGATGTTGCTAGTATGGTGCGTCACAGCCTCAGTAATCTACCCCAGGATGTTGCTAGTATGGTGCGTCACAGCCTCAGTAATCTACCCCAGGATGTTGCTAGTATGGTGCGTCACAGCTTCAGTAATCTACCCCAGGATGTTGCTAGTATGGTGCGTCACAGCTTCAGTAATCTACCCCAGGATGTTGCTAGTATGGTGCGTCACAGCTTCAGTAATCTACCCCAGGATGTTGCTAGTATGGTGCGTCACAGCCTCAGTAATCTACCCCAGGATGTTGCTAGTATGGTGCGTCACAGCTTCAGTAATCTACCCCAGGATGTTGCTAGTATGGTGCGTCACAGCCTCAGTAATCTACCCCATGATGTTGCTAGTATGGTGCGTCACAGCTTCAGTAATCCACCAGGATGTTGCTAGTATGGTGCGTCACAGCCTCAGTAATCTACCCCAGGATGTTGCTAGTATGGTGCGTCACAGCCTCAGTAATCTACCCCAGGATGTTGCTAGTATGGTGCGTCACAGCCTCAGTAATCTACCCCAGGATGTTGCTAGTATGGTGCGTCACAGCCTCAGTAATCTACCCCAGGATGTTGCTAGTATGGTGCGTCACAGCCTCAGTAATCTACCCCAGGATGTTGCTAGTATGGTGCGTCACAGCCTCAGTAATCTACCAGGATGTTGCTAGTATGGTGCGTCACAGCCTCAGTAATCTACCCAGGATGTTGCTAGTATGGTGCGTCACAGTCTCAGTAATCTACCCCAGGATGTTGCTAGTATGGTGCGTCACAGCCTCAGTAATCCACCAGGATGTTGCTAGTATGGTGCGTCACAGCCTCAGTAATCTACCCCAGGATGTTGCTAGTATGGTGCGTCACAGCCTCAGTAATCTACCCCAGGATGTTGTTAGTATGGTGCGTCACAGCCTCAGTAATCTACCCCAGGATGTTGCTAGTATGGTGCGTCACAGCCTCAGTAATCCACCAGGATGTTGCTAGTATGGTGCGTCACAGCCTCAGTAATCCACCAGGATGTTGCTAGTATGGTGCGTCACAGCCTCAGTAATCTACCCCAGGATGTTGCTAGTATGGTGGCAAAACCCTTTAAACTACCCCGGATTTTGGGGATGGTGGTCCCCAAACCTCAATAATCCCCCAGGATTTTCTAGTATGGTGCTCCCGCCTCAATAATCAAGGGAAAGGGGGGTTATAAATTCCTTCTTGAAGACATTATTAATTCTCAGCTTTTCAATGAAGTCTTTGTTTTTTTTTTTTAGATGATAGAAATGGCAAGAATACCACGGGAGAAAGTTGGGGGTGGATGGAGCAAAAAAAGGTTTGGTGGGGTGACAGGAATGGGTTCATGAAAACCCCCCAATGGCAGCCCCTTTGAGTTTGTTTAAATTATTTTGCACTCAGTAAAAATTTTTTTGATTTTTTTATCTATAAATCTGTCCCCAAATTTCCATTCTTTAAAAAGGAAGGGGGGAGACTGGGCACCCTTTCCCCACATTATAAATAAAACAGCAAAAAGTAGTAGTGAACAGGGCAAGATCCAGCATCAGCGAAGTCAAAATAGTGCCCCAGGCACTGTCCTCCCCTCTGTTTTCTCATCCCCCTGCAGACATAGAAAAAACCCCCCCAGCCCCTTTTATATCATTTAGATGACCCAAATAAACATAAATCCTGGTGGGACACTGAAAAAATTGGAGGACAAAGGGGGGCCCTTTTTGGGGAGTAGAACAACATTCAATGGTGATAAGTTTTTCTGTTTGGTATGGAAAAAAATGAAGAACTCAAGAACACTATATACCGCAAGAGGGGCACCACATAGAACGAAAGGGAAAACGTAAAGGACGGGGAAAATATGCTTGTCTTTGTTTTAAAAACCATAACAAGACAAAGATCACAACAGCCAGGAAGATGACGGGTGGGGTGGTTTCAAAAAAAGGGAAAAAATGTAATGGGGACATCTTCAAATCATTTCCTCACTTGAAAACTCCAGTCTGACGGGCCCCCTTCAGGGGGAGAAAAATCAGAGCTGGAACAAATTCAGAGATGTTTACGGGTCACATTGGCCATTTAAACATTTAAATTTTGGGGAAAGCCCTTTAAGTCTTGAACATGTTCATTGGGCAGGAGAGAGAGATAAAGATTTATACATGGAAAAACTTGAGGCCTGGTCCCAAAACTGACATATAACAACATACTGGGGTGAGATTGGGGGAAAGTGTAAAATAAACCCCGTGAGGGCAGGGGGGGTGGGGACAATACGGGGCACTGTTAACATTCCAACTTTCCAAAACACCAGAAGTATCCAAAACGGTGGAACCAAAAAGCCCAAAAACTGGACAAGTATCTATGGGGGCCGTTGGTTTTGTGGAAGTGGGAAAGGGGGCCCCCAGCAAACAGCCTGGGTTAAGAACCCTTTTCTTCTCCAGGGAGGGTTAG
>WNWK01009445.1:5000-13859 GCA_009830355.1 Cherax destructor
TGCATAACAATATATCTTCTATTTTTTGTGTGAATAAAAATCAAAATAGAAAGCAAGAGTAATGTAAGAGGGGCCTAAAGACATGACTAATGAACAGATAACATCTTATTTTAGTGTAGGATGTCTGCATTGTTTATTCTGGACCCTATTTTGAAATTGACATCTTTTTATTTTGCATGAAATTGGCCAAATTGCCATTTTCTGACCACTTTATTGGGTAGTTGAAATCGGTAAATTGGTGATTTCGTACTCAATCGATAGAACAAATGGAGTTCTAAAGAAATAGCTATGAGTTTGGTCGACTGTCCCAATGGAATTGGCCTAAAATAGGGCTCAAAGTGGCGAAATCGCCGATGCTTTTATCACTGACATCACCAACTTTGCAGAGCGATTCCGTAAGTTTTCAATCAAATTTCATACTTTTGGTGTCATTACAATCGGGAAAAGATTCTCTATCATTTCATAAGAACAAATAATTTATTTTTCCAAAATTTTCCGACATAGAATGACAGTTTCAGAATGGGGCCTCCGACAGTCAAAGGGTTAAATTCTTGGACCCTGTGGACACTTTCAGATTGGGGGATCTGAACCCTCAAGGGGTTAAATTGGGATATGGTGATATATGATTAATAATGTGCATGTTTTCTTTCAGGATATTTTGGAGAACACACCACTGCCACCTATTGAAAAACGCAAGTGTCCAGTGGAAGGCTGCGACTCCAGTGGTCATCTTGGTGGTCTTTACGAGAGGCATTTTTCCGTAGATGCTTGTCCTGTTTTCCACAATGTAACGAAAGAAGAGACCAAGGTGAGAATAACTTAAACTACAGTATTCATAATAAATATTACAATTATCCATGCCACCACAGTGCTCTTTTTAGTACAATAAAAATACAGTGGACCCCCGAGTAACGAACCCGGAAATCGTACAATTATATAAGTACAATATTGTAAGTGCTTATGGAATTGTATTTTTGGGGGTCTGAAATAGACTAACCTACGTGACATTATTCCTTAAGGGAGTAAATTCGTTTGGTAATGACACTTGAACAGGCTTCTGGAATGAAGTTTTTACGTTACTCGGGGGTCCACTGTAATTGGAATGGTAAGCATTATAGGTACAGACAAATTTCATTACATGTGCAGTACTTAACCCCTTAACTGTCCAAACTTAGATCCATGTTCTTTTGCCCAGCGCTCTGAATATTTAAAAAAAAAAAAAATTTAATGAAGAGGGCATTTTTCTACATGTAATAGGATAAAAAAAAAAATTAGGGTCAGTACTTGCCTAGATATAAGACTGGGAAGTTGGCGCTGGATTCTCACCTGACGGCAACATGGAGTTCTGCTGCTTGCAGAAATGTTGCTGATACACCTTTTTTCTCTTTTTTTTTATATAATTTTTGTTTTGATAATTACAATTTGTAGTACATACGTAGTTTTGTAGGTAGTAGGTTGGTAGACAGCAACCACCCAGGGAGGTACTACCGTTCTGCCAAGTGAATGTAAAACGAAAGCCTGTATTTGTTTTACATGATGGTAGGATTGCTGGTGTCTTTGTTCTGTCTCATAATCATGCAAGATTTCACTTACGTCTTGCTACTTACACTTAGGTCACACTACACATACATATACACATTTATGTACAGTCATCCCTTGGTTTTCGCTTGTCCCAGTTTTCGCCGACTTTTTTCAGGGAAAATTTGTCTTAGTTTGCCCGATTGTTTTAGTTTCGCCAACCGTATGGGACCTGTCCACCAGTGCCGCGCACTACAAGGAGCCGAGGCCTGCCACCCACGCACCTCCCACGATCACCACATTGTCACGCAGTCTAGCATTGTTTATGCTTGAGTGAACATCACCCCAGGAGTTTATACAAAACATTTATTAACATTCATTGTTTTTGGGCCTTGATTATTGTGTGTGACTACTAAATAAGCTACCATGGGCCCAAAGAAAGCTCCTAGTGCCACTTCTTGGTAAAGAAAGTGAGAACACTGTAGAAATGAAGAAAGAAATAATAGAAAAATATGATAGTGGTGTACGTATTGCCGAAAGCTCACCAGGATATACAAGAAAACCCATCAACCATCAGTTCCATTGGGGCAAAGAGAAAGGAAATCACGGAAGCAATGTTCGAAAGGGTGAATACGATAACTAAACAGAGATCACAAACAATGGAAAATATGGAGAAATTGTTATGTGTGGATAAACCAAAAACTGCTAGCGGGTGATAGTGTTGTGCAATCCATCATGTGAAAAAGCAAGTTGCATGCCGATCTTGTAAAGAAAATGCCTGGAACCAGTGTTGAGGTTGATGAATTTAAGGCCAGCAAAGGCTGGTTCGAAAACTTCAAGAAGCCAGTGGCATACACAGTGTTGTAAGGCATGGTGAGGGTGCCAGTTCAGATAAAGATGGGGCTGAAAAAATTTGTGCGTGAGTTTAAAGAATATGTAGAGGCAGAAGAATTTAAACCCCAACAAGTGTTTAATTGTGACGAAACAGGCCTCTTTTGGAAGAAAATGCCAAGGAGGACCTACATCACGCAGGAGGAAAAGGCAATGTCAGGACACAAGCCTATGAAAAACAGGCTAACTCTTATGTTATGTGGGAACGCTAGTGGGGATTTAAAAGTGAAGCCTTTATCGTGTATCACTCTGAAAATCCCAGAGTGTTCAGGAACTACAGTGTTGACAAGGGTAAATTGTGTGTGTTTTGGAAGTCTAATGCTAAGGCATGGGTCACTAGGGAAATTTTCCTGGAATGGTTTAATCAAGTGTTTGGCCCCAGTGTGAAGAAATATCTATTGGAGAATAAATTGCCACTAAGTGCCTCCTGGTAATGGACAATGCTCCTGGTCATCCTCAAGACTTGGAAGACCAAATGCCTAAAATTCAGATTTGTAAAAGTGAAGTTCTTGCCTCCCTAACACCACTTTCCTCTCCAGCCCATGGACCAGCAGGTCATTGCAAACTTCAAAAAACTGTACACCAAAGCAATGTTTCAAAGGTGCTTTGATGTAACCTCAGACACTAGATTGACCCCAAAAAAGTTCTGGAAGGCTCACTTCGATATCTTCCATTGCATAGGCCTTATAGATAAACTTGGCAGGGAGTGACCTCCAGGACGATGAACTCTGCTTGAGAAAGTTGTGGCCAGATTGTGTCCCAGAGGGGGTTTTTAAGGGGTTAAAACCCCTGATGAGCCTATAAAGTTGGGAAATATTGGGGAATTGGGGTTTTAAAAGGGGGTTTGGGTGTGAATGGAGGGGTGTGGAAAGTTGGTGGAGGACCACAATAAGATCTAACCACGAAGAGCTGAAAAAGGCGACTGAACAACAACAAAAAAGATCTAGGGAAAATTTCTTCAGGGGGGGGGAAGAAAGATGGGTCCTTTTAAATTAAAATTTTTCAATGTGGGGGGGGGGAAATTTGTGGAGGAACATCACCCTGACAAAGATTTGCAATCCGTGCTGGGTACTTTTTTTAAACAATTCCCTTTTCCCATTTTTTTGGGCATTTTAAAAAACCGAATCAGGCTCTCTGGGGGTATTTTTTGCCACAGGTGTGAGTGAACCGCTGGTCCTAGTGGGGGTTTAAAAACAAAAAAAGGGGGAATGGGCCCCCATGAGGCCCCTTTAAAAAAATTTTTGGGGGGGGATTCCCCCCTTCAAAAATTTGGGGGCTTTCCCCCTCTCCCATCCACAACATCAGTCTTTAATGGTGGGCCACATTCAGTTCATTCTTTGTGCATGAAATCTATCTTTAAAAACCCAAAAAAATTTTTTAAAACTGGGTTTTTGGGGGGATTATGAATTTCCATTTTCTTATGGAAAAATGTTTTTTTTTTTAAACCCATCCATCTGGAAGGTTAAAAAAAAAGAGGGGGGACTTATACACCCCTTTTTCTGAGTTTTCTTTTTTTTCTGTCTTTTTAAAATTCTTGTTCTTATTTCTTTTTTTTTTTATATCCATGGGGGGAAGGGAATAAGAATCTTTCCTCCCCAAAACCCCCGGGTTTTTAAAAATCAAATTTTAAAAGCCGGGGGAAAAATGTAACCCCTTTTTCCCTTTAATTTATAAAAAAAAGAAAAAACCTCAAAGTGGGATGTTTAATTGCTGGTTGGGTGAATGATAAAAAAAAGATGATTGTAATTTTTGAATGAAAGAAGGTGGTTCCTGGCCCTTAAGTGGACGAAAAGGGGGGAGGGGAGTTTCAGTGGGGAGAAATAAATGGGATTGGTCAAAAATTTAAAAGAGTTAAAAACTAAAAAGGGAGGGGCAATAATGTTGAATAATCAGTTATGGCAGATAAAAGGAAATAAATGTATAAATTCCGGGGTTATGTGGAGTAAAAAAAAGGGTTTGGGGTGTAAAAAATGGGTTATAGAAAGTGTGTATGCACCTGGAAAAAGGGGGAATTTAGGGGGAGAAAATTTTGGGGAAAAGTTGGCAAAAATATAGGATTTTGCCAAGTGAAATATTGTGGGGGGGGGTCAAAATCAAATGGGAAAAATGTTGTGGGGAGTACTATAGGTAAAAGGTTTTGGGGGGTTAAAAAGGGGGGGAAAAAATTTTAGCTATGTGAAAGAGGTTGGGGGAAAAGGGAATAAATTTTATGAAAAAGGGATAAATAAGTATACATATGATAAAATGTAATGAAAGTAGTTTGTTAATGTATTGGTGGATAAAAGGTTGAGGGGTAGGCTAGGTTTTCATGTTTATAGGGGGGGAACGGATATATCGGATCATTATTTGTTGGGTTGGAAAAAAGGGGAGATGGGACAAAAAAAAATGGAAAAGCAAGTAAAGAGGGGTAAAAGTGAAAAAACAAAAGGGGGGGGAAGAAGTTTGGGGAGATATAAGCAACTTTTGGCAAAAAGGTTTAAAATGCAATTTGGGGGAGTGGGGGGTTGAAAGAGTTGGGATATTTTAAAAATGCAGTATTAGAATGTGGGGCGAAGTTTGTGGTTATAGGAGGGTGGGTCGGAGAAGGGGAGTGAGTGGTGGAATGAAGAAGTAAAGGGTGTAAAAGAAAAAGGTAGTTAAGAAAATTTTTAAAAAAATTTGAAGAAAAAGTATGGGGAAAAATAAAAGAAAAGTGAAAGAGGGTGGAGTGCAAAAAGGGGAGCAGATGAAAAAAGTGGGAGAGGGACTGTCAAAAATTTTCAGAAAATAAGAAAAAGTTTTGGAGCCCCGAAAACAAGTTAAAAAACCTAGGAAAATGGGTTTGGGAGTTAAAAAAGGGAGGGGTTAGTAGATGGGGGCTGGAGGAATTGGGACAAGGGAATATTTTTTGGAACTTTTTAAAAGCGATGAAAAAAAGGAAGGGGAATTTCCCCTGGAGGGGGGTATAACATCATTTAGGAGTGAAGAAGAGCGGTTTAGTGTGGGGGGGGGGATGAGGCTTCATAGAATGAAGGGGGAAACCCCCTGGAACGAGGATCATGAAAAAAAATTTTTAAAAAAGGGGTTTTAGTGTTGGTTGGTTGGATTTTTGTTTAAAAATGTTGAAAGAGGAAGGAAATTTTGGGTTGGCAGAGAGCATGTATAGTTCCCCTTTTATAAAGGGAAGGGGGAAAAAGTTGAAGTTTTGGGGGGAAAAAAATTTCTGAGATACCAGGTAAAAAGTATGGCAGGGTTATTATTGAAAGAATTAGAGGTAAGACAAAAAGGGGGTTTAAAAAGAGCCAAGGGGGGTTTTGGGGTGGGGGGGGGGTGTGTAGATAAAGTGTTTCAGTAAAAAAATGTGAACAATTTTTATAAAAAGGAGGGGAAACCCCTTTCATTTTTTGGATTTTTAAAAAAGGAATGATAGTGGATAGGGGATCAATGTGGCAAAGTTGCAAGTGTATGGGGAAAGGTAGTTTTTCTGAATGCTGTAAAAGTTTTTTTGAGGATAGTGAGGCTCAGGTTGGGTGTGTAAAGGGGGGAGATTCTTGGAAAAAAGGGGGCCGGAAGGGGGGTGTAAAGTCACCAGGTTGTTTAATATATTTATAGATGGGGTTTAAAAAAAAAGTAAATGCAAAGGGGGTTGGGGGGAGGGGGGGGGTTAAAAAATTTTAAAAGGGGAAATTTAAAAAAAAAAAGGGATTTGGGCACATTACTTTTTGCTGATGATACTGTGCTTAGGGGGGTTTCCCAAAAAAAAATTTTTAAAAAGGGTTTTGGGGGGGTGTGTAAAGTATAAAGTTGAAAGTGAACATAGATAAGAGTAAGGTAAAAGGGGATCAAAATTTAAATAAAGAAAAATTTGGGGTATCACTTTGGGGGGAAAAAGGGGGTTATGGAAAAAAAAAAAGTTTTCAGATATTTGGGAGTTGACTTGTCAGCAGATGGGTTTATGGGATGAGGTTAACCTAGAATTGATAAAGGGAAAAAAGGGGAGGGGAAAACGTTAAGGGATATGTGGAGAAAAAAAACTTTTTCCAGGGGGAATAAAGGGGGAAAGTACGAAAGTATAGTGGTACCAACACTCTTATATGGGTGTGAAGCAGGGGGTTTAAAAAGCTGCAGCAAAGGGGGGCCCGGAGGCAGTGGAGAGGGCCCGTCAAAGGGGGAACGGGTGGTGTAAAAATTATGCAGAAAATTAGTGTGGGGGAAAATTTGGGGGGGGTTTTGGGGGGTTTTTTAAAAATATTTGTCAGAGGGCTGAAGAGGGTTGTTGGGGGGGGTTTGGTCATTTAGAGAAAGGGGGCGTAGAATGGCTTGGAAGCATATAAATCTGTAGGGGAAGGAAGGGGGGGTGGGGGGGCTCCCAAAAAAAGGGGGGAAAGGGGGGGAAAAAAGGGGGTTTTTTTTGGCGGGGCCCCTTTGGGCCTTTTCCCGAAAATTTTTTGGGGGGCGTGTTAGATAGGAGTGAATGGAGGAAGGGTTTTTGGGGGCCGGGCACCCCATTGGGGTGTGAGCAGGGTAATATTTTAAAGGGGGTTCGGGAAAACCGGGGTTTCAGTGGACCCCCGAGTAACGAGAAAATTTTATTCCAAAACCTGCTCAAGTGTTCCCCCAACAATTTCTCCCAAGAAATACATAATTCAAGTGGGAGAAATTTTTTAGCCCCCCCAAAAAAACATTTAAAAAAAAGCACTTACAATATTATACTTACTTTTAAATTTTGCTTTCCCGGGTTTCTTGTTACGGGGGGGGCCAATTTTAATTGTTTAAAATTGGACTTGACCCCCGGAAATGGAAAATCGGGGCTTGCATTTTAAAAAAGGGGGGGTCTGGGATAGTGACAGTTGGGAGGACTTATTCTCAGCTGTGATATAGGCCTCTGAAAAGACAGTGATTATGTATGAGTGGGTGAAATTTTTAAAAATGATGATAAAATTTAATAGAATGTCTTTTAAAAGCACGAAAAATTACTTTCCCCAAAAAAAGGGGGAAAAAGATAATTTCTGCAAAAAAATTTAAAAAAGAACTAATGGGAAAAATGGGTTACGTTGGGGGGAGCCCCCAAAAGCCAAACAATTTTTTTTCCCCCAAAACAGATTTTAAAAAAAAATAAAAGTGAATATGGTAGTTCATTATCGGGGATGTATTATTTTTTTTTCCCCTTAAGTTTTAAAAAAATAGAAATAATAGTATTTACCTTAAATTGTGGGTGCTGGTGTTTTGGATGATTGTGAAGGGGGAATTTTGCCGGGGGTACTGGGCTGGGGTAAGGAAAGTTCTTGAACTGAAAAATGATGGTTGAACCCGGGGTTTTTAACTTTAAGTCAGTCAACCCCCTCAAGTCCTTTAGTCAGTCAGTCAATCGCCCCCCGTCAGCCCTTTTTCAGTCAGTCAGTCAAGTCGTTTAGTCGTCAGTAAAATCGTTTAGTCAGTCATTCAGTCAGTCAAGTCATTAGTAGTCAAGTCATTCAGTCAGTCATTCAGTCAAAAAAGTCAGTAAGTCAGTCGTCAGTCAGTCAGCCCAAAAAACTTGTTTACATTTTTTTTTGTACAAGAAACCCATTATGGCCACGGGTTATGTGTTGTCTAATATCTTTTTTTTTCCCTTAATTCAAGATCCCAATTCCTTTATTTTCACAAACACAGCTGGCTTGTAGCCGGGGCTTTTTACGCGTATGAAATACGCCCCTGCTGGGATTTCCGTGGTGGCTGGGTAAGGCGGGTGGTGTCTGCTGAACCACAACAGTAGTAGTAAAAGACTGTTTTGGGGGAAAGGTTATTTGTTTTTTCCCTTTCCCCCCAAAATGTAAGTAAGTTTATTCAGGTATACACAGATACAGTTACGAAGATTATCATAAATAAAACATATGTGTAAAAACCTAGGGGGAACCCCCCAAAATCAGGGTGACAGTATTTCCATTGACTGACTTGGGTTATCCCAGGTTCTCTACAATGAGGGTATGTTTATAATGTATGTAACTGCTCACCCCCTTGTGGTTGCAGGGGTCGAGACTCAGCTCTTTTGGGCCCCCCGTATCTGAATAAACCCAAATTTTAGGAAGGAAAAAAAAACCCCCTTTTCCCCCAAAACATGAGGATTTTAAAAAAAAAAACCATCGCTCAAAATTTTTTCCCCCCTGCCGCCGTTTTTGATGATAATGTGTCGCAAATCTTAAATGTGCAATACTGGAACGTAAAAAACTTGTTAAATGGCATTTCTGTATTTTTTTTTTGGGGGTTTTTTTTTTTTGGGTCACCCCGCCTTGGTGGGGGGCGGCTGACCCTTTTGGAAAAAAAAAAAAAAATTCTTGTGATTTCATAGCCAATTTTGTTCCCCACTAATATTTGGGAATTTAAATAGTACTCAAATAGTCCAAAAACTGACAGGTGAACATTTTAACCTGCCTTGGTCCCTATTGTCTAGAAATACAGGTCTCCCCCAACATTGCGTTTTCCACTTTCACG
>WNWK01009445.1:13959-76645 GCA_009830355.1 Cherax destructor
TTATTATTTTAAATATTTTATATATATATATATATATATTATTATATAATATTTTTATATATATATTTTTTATTTTAAATTTTATTATATATATAATATATATATATATATATATTAATTTTTTATATATATAATATATATATATATATATATATATATTATATTTTATATATATATATATATATATATATATATATATATATATATATATAATATATATATATATATATAATATATAATAATATATATATATATATATTTTATATATATATATATTTTATATATATATATATATATATATATATAATATAATATATATATATTATATATATATATATATATAATTTTATTATATTTTTAAAATATTTTATTATATATATATATATATATATATTATATATATATATATATATCATATATATATAATATTTTATATATATATTTTATTATATATTTTATATATATATATATAATATATATATATATATTATATTATATATATATATATATATATATATATATAATATATATTATATATATAATATAATAGGGGCATATATATATATATATATATATATATTTTATATATATATATATATATATATATATATATATATATATATATATATATATATATATATTTCGTAACAGAAGCGGGTTTGCCTTCCCAACCAATTTTTTCCCTTGAAATAATGTAAAGTAGACTAGCCTTTTAGCCCCCAAAACTACACTTATAAAACATTTAAAAAAAAAACTTACAAAAAAGGGTGTTTTTAGCAGGCCCCGGGGGGTCCCTGTATAAAATATATATATATATATATATATATATATATATATATATATATAAAATATAAAAAAATACAAATATACATAAAAATATTTTCCCCCATTTACAGGCCCCAAACTCATTTTATGTAAGTTTTTTTTTTAAATCTTTTTTTTTGAAGGGGGTTAAAAAGGACTATCTTTTTACATCATTCTTGGGGATAAATTTTTTTGGTAATATTGAACAGCATTCTGGAATGAAAAAATGAATCGGGGTCCACTGTATATATATATATTTTCTTTCTTCTTTCAAATGGCCTTTCCCACCAGGCAGGGGGCCCAAAGGAAAAAAAAAGTGCCCTTTTACATTTGAATATGTATATTCAGGAAAAAGGTTACTCCCCTTCCCGGCTTTTAGCCCCCGCGCACGAATGGCTTAAGAGGAAAATTCTTTTCCCATTCCCCATGGATAAGAAAAGAACTAGTAAAAAAAAAAAACCCAGGGGGTGTGTTATTTTCTTTTGAATGTGAGTGTGACCAAGTAAAAGTAGAAGTAGCAAGATTCCTAAATCTTGCATGTTTATAGAGGAAAAAAAAGACCCACAACCTACCATCAAAAACAAATACATACACTTTTTTTACACTATTATCGGGACCCCGGGGAAATTCTGTCTCCAACCTACCCTTCCCCTTTTTATTTACCATATTTGCAGTATTTTTTTTTCTTAAATATTGGCATTTTAAAATTTTGTTTTAAATTTTTTTAATTTTTGTTTCTATTAAACTGAATTTAATTAGTAATAAGGGGAAAGGATATAATACCAATTTTTTCATTAAATTCATAATAAATTTTTCCCTTGGGTTTGCACTTCTTTTATTATAATAAATTTTTTTCAGTTTACATAAGAACAATTCCGTAAAAATGGTTTTTACATTTTCCAAAACTTTCCCCCCCGGGGCCCTCCCTTTTCTTTGGGGTTTTAAAAGGGCCCCATGTATACCGTGACTCAGCCCTCAGATAAGCTTGGCATAAAGAGAGAATAGTATGTGGTAAAAATGCCCTTAAAAATAATCCGGGCAACAGTGCATAATGGAAAAAAAAATTTTTTTTTTAAAAATGAATTTTCAGTGTTTTTCGTGTGTTTTTTGGGTGTATTCATGGTTTTTTTCTCAGTTGATTAAAAAGATATATTTGAAAATAGAATGATTTTATTTTTTTGGACTGAAAATGGCAAATTAGCTCAAATAGAAAATTTTTTTTTTTATTTCAATAAAAATACTTGTTCCCCAAAATCAACTGGGGGTCAAAATTTTCCAAAACTGATTTTTTATGCAATTTTACTCAAAAATCTTCTATTTTTTTTGGGGAATAAAAACAAAATGGAATTAATTTTAAAGCCTGGAAAAGTAACTGATTACCAAGGGAAAGTTATTTTATTGGAAGCCTGTATTGTTTATTCTGGCCCCCATTTTGAAATTTTTAAAAATTTAAATTTCCAATTTTGTCACTTTATTTAGTTAAAATGTTGTTGGGGGTTTCTTTGTCAAAAAAAAATAGAAGGATACATAAACTAAAATTTGGTTACAGAACAATATAATTTAAAAAAGGCATCAAAAAGGGAAATTGGGGTTTTTAAAATGCTCCAAAAAAAGTTCAACAAATTCCCGTTTTTCCCCAAAATTTTTATTTTTGGTTTTTTATTGAAAAAAATTCTCTACCATTTCAAAAAACAAAATTTTTTTTTTTTTTTTTTTAAATTTTGGGTTGGCATTTAGTTGGGGGACTGAACCCCCAAGGGGTTAAATTGGGGTTGGTGTATGTTAATAAGGATGTTTTTTTCCCCGGATATTTTGGAGAACACACCCCTGCCACCTTTGAAAAAGCAAGTGTCCCGTGGAAGGCTGGACCCAGTGGTCATCTTGGTGGGCTTTTGGGGCTTTTTTCCCTGATGCTTGCCTGTTTTCCCCAATGTAAAAAGAAGAGACCAAGGTGAGAAAACAAACTACAGTATTCATAATAAATATTCAATTACCATCCACCAATCCAGACAAAAAAATACAGTGGACCCCATAAAACCCGGAAATGTACAATTTTATAAGTACAATATTGTAATGCTTATGGAATTGTTTTTTGGGGGCTGAAATAGACAACCTCGTGACATTTTCCTTTTAAGGGGAAATTGTTTGGTAATACACTTGAACAGGCTTCTGGGAAAGAAGTTTTTTTCGTTCTCGGGGCCACTGAATTGGAATGGAACACTACACATACATATACACATTTATGTACAGTCATCCCTTGGTTTTCGCTTGTCCCAGTTTTCGCGACTTTTTCAGGGAAAATTTGTCTTAGTTTTCGCCGATTGTTTTAGTTTTCGCCAACCGTATGGGACCTGTCCACCAGTGCCGCGCACATACAAAGGCCGTAGGCCCGCCACCCACGCACCTCCCACGCACATTGTCACGCACATTGTCACGCAGTCTAGCATTGTTTATGCTTGAGTGAACATCACCCCAGGAGTTTATACAAAACATTTATTAACAATTCATTGTTTTTGGGCCTTGATTATTGTGTGTGACTACTAAATAAGCTACCATGGGCCCAAAGAAAGCTCCTAGTGCCACTTCTTTGGTAAAGAAAGTGAGGAACACTGTAGAAATGAAGAAAGAAATAATAGAAAAATATGATAGTGGTGTACGTATTGCCGAGCTCGCCAGGATATACAAGAAAAACCCATCAACCATCAGTTCCATTGGGGCAAAGAGAAAGGAAATCACGGAAGCTAATGTTGCGAAAGGGGTGAATACGATAACTAAACAGAGATCACAAACAATGGAAAATATGGAGAAATTGTTATTGGTGTGGATAAACCAAAAACTGCTAGCGGGTGATAGTGTTGTGCAATCCATCATGTGAAAAAGCAAGGCAGTTGCATGCCGATCTTGTAAAGAAAATGCCTGGAACCAGTGTTGAGGTTGATGAATTTAAGGCCAGCAAAGGCTGGTTCGAAAACTTCAAGAAGCGAATGGCATACACAGTGTTGTAAGGCATGGTGAGGGTGCCAGTTCAGATAAAGATGGGGCTGAAAAATTTGTGCGTGAGTTTAAAGAATATGTAGAGGCAGAAGAATTTAAACCCCAACAAGTGTTTAATTGTGACGAAACAGGCCTCTTTTGGAAGAAAATGCCAAGGAGGACCTACATCACGCAGGAGGAAAAGGCAATGTCAGGACACAAGCCTATGAAAAACAGGCTAACTCTTATGTTATGTGGGAACGCTAGTGGGGATTTAAAAGTGAAGCCTTTACTCGTGTATCACTCTGAAAATCCCAGAGTGTTCAGGAACTACAGTGTTGACAAGGGTAAATTGTGTGTGTTTTGGAAGTCTAATGCTAAGGCATGGGTCACTAGGGAAATTTTCCTGGAATGGTTTAATCAAGTGTTTGGCCCCAGTGTGAAGAAATATCTATTGGAGAATAAATTGCCACTTAAGTGCCTCCTGGTAATGGACAATGCTCCTGGTCATCCTCAAGACTTGGAAGACCAAATGCCTAAGGAATTCAGATTTGTAAAAGTGAAGTTCTTGCCTCCTAACACCACTCCTCTCCTCCAGCCCATGGACCAGCAGGTCATTGCAAACTTCAAAAAACTGTACACCAAAGCAATGTTTCAAAGGTGCTTTGATGTAACCTCAGACACTAGATTGACCCTAAAAGAGTTCTGGAAGGCTCACTTCGATATCTTCCATTGCATAGGCCTTATAGATAAAGCTTGGCAGGGAGTGACCTCCAGGACGATGAACTCTGCTTGGAGAAAGTTGTGGCCAGATTGTGTCCCAGAGAGGATTTTGAAGGGTTTGAAGCTAACCCTGATGAGCCTATGGAAGTTGTGGAAAGTATTGTGGAATTGGGGACTTTTATGGGGTTGGATGTGAATGGAGAGGATGTGGAAGAGTTGGTGGAGGACCACAATGAAGATCTAACCACTGAAGAGCTGCAAGAGCTTGAGCTGCAACAACAACAAAACAGATCTGAGGAAATTGCTTCAGTGGAGGAAGAAAGATGTAAGGTGCCGTCTTCAGAGATTAAGGAGATTTGTGCAATGTGGGGTAGGGTGCAATCATTTGTGGAGGAACATCACCCTGACAAAGATGTTGCAATCCGTGCTGGCTACTTTTACAATGACAATTCCATGTCCCATTTTAGGGACATTTTAAAGAGCCGCCAGATACAGAGCTCTCTGGAGAGATATTTAGTGCCACAGGTGTGCAGTGAATCACAAGCTGGTCCTAGTGGGATTAAAAGACAAAGAAGGGAAGTGACCCCAGATGAGGACTTGGTACCTAGAGTCCTTATGGAGGGGGATTCCCCTTCCAAAAATTAGGGTCTCTTCCCTCTCTCCCATCCAGCAACATCAGTCTTCAATAAAGGTAAGTGCCACATTCAGTTCATTCATTTGTGCATGTAAATCTATCTTTAAGGCCCCAAAAAAAATTTTTTTTCCAAACTTCTGGGTTTCTGGAACGGATTAATTGAATTTCCATTATTTCTTATGGAGAAAATAGTTTTGGTTTTAGCCGATCCATCTGGAACGGATTAAAATCGAAAACCGAGGGATGACTGTATACACCCTCATCTGAGTTTTCTTTGATTCTGTCTTAATAGTTCTTGTTCTTATTTCTTTTACTTTCATATCCATGGAGGAAGTGGAATAAGAATCTTTCCTCCGTAAGCCATGCGTGTTGTAAAAGTCAACTAAAATGCCGGGAACAATGGGCTAGTAACCCCTTTTCCTGTATAGATTTACTAAAAAGAAAAGAAGAAAACCGTCAAAGTGGGATGTTTGAATGTGCGTGGATGTGGTGTGAATGATAAGAAAGAGATGATTGTAGATTTTATGAATGAAAAGAAGGTGGATGTCCTGGCCTTAAGTGAGACAAAGATGAAGGGGGTAGGAGAGTTTCAGTGGGGAGAAATAAATGGGATTAGGTCAGGAGTTTCAAATAGAGTTAGAGCTAAAGAAGGAGTGGCAATAATGTTGAATAATCAGTTATGGCAGATAAAGAGGGAATATAAATGTATAAATTCAAGGATTATGTGGAGTAAAATAAAGGTTGGATGTGAAAAGTGGGTTATAGTAAGTGTGTATGCACCTGGAGAAGAGGGAAGTGTAGAGAGAGAGATTTTGGAAAATGTTGAGCGAGTGCATAGGGAGTTTTGAACCAAGTGAGAGAGTACTTGTGGTGGGGGATCTAAATGCTAAAGTGGGTAAAAATGTTGTGGAGGGAGTACTAGTAGGTAAATTTGGGGTGCAAGGGGTAAATGTAAATGGGGAACCATTAATTGAGCTATGTGTAGAAAGAGGTTTGGTAATAAGTAATACATATTTTATGAAAAAGAGGATAAATAAGTATACAAGGTATGATATAGCATGTAATGAAAGTAGTTTGTTAATGTATTGGTGGATAAAAGGTTGATGGGTAGGCTTCAGGATGTACATGTTTATAGAGGGGCAACGGATATATCGGATCATTATTTAGTTGTAGTTACAGTTAGAGTAAAAGGTAGATGGGACAAAAAGAAAATGGCAACAGCAAGTAAGAGAGAGGTAAAAGTGTAAAAACTAAGGGAGGAAGAAGTTTGGGCGAGATATAAGCAACTATTGGCAGAAAGGTGGGCTAGTGCAAGTATGAGTAGTGGGGAGGTTGAAGAGAGTTGGGATAGTTTTAAAAATGCAGTATTAGAATGTGGGGCAGAAGTTTGTGGTTATAGGAGGGTGGGTGCAGGAGGAAGGAGGAGTGAGTGGTGGAATGAAGAAGTAAAGGGTGTGATAAAAGAGAAAAAGGTAGCTTATGAGAGGTTTTTACAAAACAGAAGTATTGTAAGAAGAGAAGAGTATGTGGAAAGTAAAAGAAAAGTGAAGAGAGTGGTGAGAGAGTGCAAAAGGAGAGCAGATGAAAGAGTGGGAGAGGCACTGTCAAGAAATTTTGCAGAAAATAAGAAAAAGTTTTGGAGCGAGATAAACAAGTTAAGAAAGCCTAGGGAACGAATGGAGTTGTCAGTTAAAAACAGAGTAGGGGAGTTAGTAGATGGGGAGCTGGAGGAATTGGGTACATGGCGGGAATATTTTGAGGAACTTTTAAATGTCGATGAAAAAAGGAAGGCGGTAATTTCATGCACTGGCCAGGGAGGTATAACATCATTTAGGAGTGAAGAAGAGCAGGATGTGAGTGTGGGGGAGGGGCATGAGGCATTACATAGAATGAAGGGGGGTAAAGCAGCTGGAACTGACGAGATCATGACAGAAATATTAAAAGCAGGGGGGGATATAGTGTTGGAGTTGGTGGTATTTTTGTTTAATAAATGTATGAAAGAGGGGAAGGTACCTAGGGATTGGCAGAGAGCATGTATAGTTCCTTTATATAAAGGGAAGGGGGATAAAAGAGATTGTAAGAATTATAGGGGAATAAGTTTACTGAGTATACCAGGTAAAGTGTATGGCAGGGTTATTATTGAAAGAATTAGAGGTAAGACAGAGAGAAGGATTGCAGATGAGCAAGGAGGCTTTTAGAGTGGGTAGGGGATGTGTAGATAAAGTGTTTACAGTGAAGCATATATGTGAACAGTATTTAGATAAAGGTAGGGAAGTTTTCATTGCATTTATGGATTTAGAAAAGGCATATGATAGTGGATAGGGGATCAATGTGGCAAATGTTGCAAGTGTATGGAATAGGTAGTAAGTTACTGAATGCTGTAAAGAGTTT
The DNA here is from genome assembly GCA_009830355.1 of Cherax destructor. Classification (NCBI taxonomy): domain Eukaryota; kingdom Metazoa; phylum Arthropoda; class Malacostraca; order Decapoda; family Parastacidae; genus Cherax; species Cherax destructor. The sequence goes on from WNWK01009445.1 coordinate 21,485, forward strand.
TTATGAGGATAGTGAGGCTCAGGTTAGGGTGTGTAGGAGAGAGGGAGATTACTTCCCGGTAAAAGTAGGCCTTAGACAGGGATGTGTAATGTCACCATGGTTGTTTAATATATTTATAGATGGGGTTGTAAAAGAAGTAAATGCTAGGGTGTTGGGGAGAGGGGTGGGATTAAATTATGGGGAATTAAATGCAAAATGGGAGTTGACACAGTTACTTTTTGCTGATGATACTGTGCTTATGGGAGATTCTAAAGAAAAGTTGCAAAGGTTTGGGAGGGTGTGTAAAGTATAAAGTTGAAAGTGAACATAGATAAGAGTAAGGTGATGAGGGTATCAAATTATTTAAATAAAGATAAATTGGATATCACATTGGAGAAAGGGATTATGGAAGAAGTAAATGTTTTCAGATATTTGGGAGTTGACTTGTCAGCAGATGGGTTTATGAAGGATGAGGTTAACCATAGAATTGATGAAGGAAAAAAGGTGAGTGGAGCGTTAAGGTATATGTGGAGACAAAAAACGTTATCCATGGAGGCAATGAAGGGAATGTACGAAAGTATAGTGGTACCAACACTCTTATATGGGTGTGAAGCATGGGTTGCAAATGCTGCAGCGAGGAGGCGGCTGGAGGCAGTGGAGATGTCCTGTCTAAGGGCAACGTGTGGTGTAAATATTATGCAGAAAATTCAGTGTGTGGAAATTAGGAGGAGGTTTGGAGTTACTAAAAGTATTTGTCAGAGGGCTGAAGAGGGGTTGTTGAGGTGGTTTGGTCATTTAGAGAGAAGGGATCAAAGTAGAATGACTTGGAGAGCATATAAATCTGTAGGGGAAGGAAGGCGGGGTAGGGGTCGTCCTAGAAAAGGTTGAAGGGAGGGGGTAAAGGAGGTTTTGTGGGCGAGGGGCTTGGACTTCCAGCAAGCATGTGTGAGCGTGTTAGATAGGAGTGAATGGAGACGAATGGTTTTTGGGACCTGACGAGCTATTGGAGTGTGAGCAGGGTAATATTTTGTGAAGGGATTCAGGGAAACCAGTTACAGTGGACCCTCGAGTAACGAGCAAAATTCATTCCAGAAGCCTGCTCAAGTGCCATTACCGAACGAATTTACTCCCTTAAGAAATACATAATGTCAAGTAGGTTAGTCAATTTCAGACCCCCAAAAATACACTTACAAAAGCACTTACAATATTATACTTACATAATTGTGCGATTTCCGGGGTGCTCGTTACTCGGGGGGTCCACTGTAATTGATTAGTTGGACTTGACTCCTGGAAATGGTAAGTACAGTGCTTGCACTTTAAAGGAGGGGTCTGGGATAGTGACAGTTGGGAGGGACTTATTCTCAGCTGTCGTATATGAGCGCCTCTGCAAAGACAGTGATTATGTATGAGTGAGGTGAAAGTGTTAAATGATGATGAAAGTACAGTAGAATGTCATTTAGCACGATAGTTACGTTCCTGAAAAAGTCGTGTTAGATAATTTCGTGCTAAATAATTAAAAGAACTAATGGGAAAAATAGGGTTACGTTCCTGGGAGTCCCCAAAAAGCCAAACAAGTTTTTTTTAGACCAACAGATCTTACAAAAATAAAAGTGAATATGTAATTGTAGTTCATTATCGTGATGTATTATGTTGTTTTTACTGCTTAAGACTACAAATGTAATAGAAATAATAGTATTTACCTTAAATTGTGGGTGCTGGTGTTTGTGGATGATTGTGAAGAGAGTGGAGAGTTATGCTGGGGCCCTACTGGGCTGAGGTGGATAGTAGAAGTTCTTGAACTGAAGTCGATGGTTGAACTGAGTGTCTTAACTTTAAGTCAGTCAAGTCAGTCAAGTCGTTCAGTCAGTCAGTCAAGTCGTTCAGTCAGTCAGTCAAGTCGTTCAGTCAGTCAGTCAAGTCGTTCAGTCAGTCAGTCAAGTCGTTCAGTCAGTCATTCAGTCAGTCAAGTCATTCAGTCAGTCAAGTCATTCAGTCAGTCATTCAGTCAGTCAAGTCAGTAAGTCAGTCAAGTCAGTCAGTCAGTCACACAAACTTATGTTTACATCTTTTTGTGTACAAAGTAACACTTCATTATGGCCACGGGTTATGTGTTGTCTAATATCTTTGTTTTCTTCATTAATTCAAGATCAAAACACAATTCACTCTTATTCTTCACAAACACAGCTGGCTTGTAGCCAGGACTTCTTGACGCGTATGAAATACGTACGAATGCTGGGATGGTGGGGTCCGTGGTGGCTGGGTAAGGCGGGTGGTGTCTGCTGAACCACAACAGTAGTAGTAACAAGACTGTTTGTGAGAATGGTTATTTGTTTTTCCTTCCCACAAACTGTAAGTAAGTTTATTCAGGTATACACAGATACAGTTACGAAGATTATCATACATAGCAGCATATGTGTAGAGAACCTAGGATAACCCAAAAAAGTCAGAGTGACAGTATTTCCATTGACTGACTTGGGTTATCCTAGGTTCTCTACACATATGAGGCTATGTATGATAATGTATGTAACTGTACTCACCTAATTGTGGTTGCAGGGGTCGAGACTCAGCTCTTGGCCCTGTGTATCTGAATAAACTTACAGTTTGCAGGAAGGAAAAACAAATTCCCTTTTCCTCAAAGCATGAGGATTCTTAGGCAGTAAATAACCATGCGCTCAAAATTTTTCACCTCCTGCCGAACCGTCGTGTAAGATGATAATGTGTCGCAAATCTTAAATCGTGCAATACTGGTAACGTGCAACATAATCTTGTGCTAAATGACATTCTACTGTATTTTCTTTTTGGGGATTTTTTCTTTTTGGGTCACCCTGCCTTGGTGGGAGACGGCTGACTTGTTGGAAAAAAAAAAAATAGTTCTTGTGATTTCATAGCCAATCTTTGTTCTGACACTAATATTTGGTACTGAAATAGTACTCAAATAGTCACAAACACTGACAGGTGAACATTTTAACCTGCCTTGGTCACATACTATTGTCTAGAAATACAGGTCTCCCTCAACATTCGCGTTTTCCACTTTCACGGGCTTCGAACATTCGCGAAATCCCAGCCGCCAAATCATATTAAAGTTTCCCGCCACCCGCGCATCCCTACTACCCTCCCTCCGACCCCCTCAACTGGTAAACTGCATTAGATCACTTCTTTCATAAGAAAACCATAATGTACAAATGAACTGGTGTATATACACCATTTACATACCTTGCAGAAGATAGGCAGAGTGGCTTATGCTTAATTGCTACACTTTGTCACTGAACTTAACTGCTTTAAACTCCACAACTTGCACCTGTGCTGGCATGCAGGAACACAATAAAATCACTAAGAGTGTGTTACTAGTCTTGAAGACGCCATATTAATGATGATAACACAATAATAATCACTCTGAGGCGCATAAATGTCATATAAAACGTTAATACGTATAGACATTTTGCTTAATCCATCTGATATTTTTTCAAAATTATATAATAAACATGCTACGTAACATATAAACATATAAATTAACATAAATATGAGATGTTTTTCCAGTCGGCTTGATGAGTGAACAAAAACCATTCGTGTCCGGACTGCTAACAACTGGTTTGTTTTCAAAACTCGCAAACCACCTACACTCTCAATCTCTCTCTCGCTTGTTTATTCATTTTTATCTTGTTTACTCACCTCTCACTCTACATTAAGATTACAAATATTTTTAAGGTAAGTAATGCATCCTAGGTAGTAGGTTGGTAGACAGCAACCGCCCAGGGAGGTACTACCGTCCTGCCAAGTGAGTGTAAAACGAAAGCCTGTAATTGTTTTACATGATGGTAGGATTGCTGGTGTCTTTTTTCTGTCTCATAAACATGCAAGATTTCAGGTACATCTTGCTACTTCTACTTACACTTAGGTCACACTACACATTCATGTACAAGCATATATATACACACCCCTCTGGGTTTTCTTCTATTTTCTTACTAGTTCTTGTTCTTATTTCCTCTTATCTCCATGGGGAAGTGGAACAGAATTCTTCCTCCGTAAGCCATGCGTGTTGTAAGAGGCGACTAAAATGCCGGGAGCAAGGGGCTAATAACCCCTTCTCCTGTATATATTACTAAATGTAAAAGGAGAAACTTTCGTTTTTCCTTTTGGGCCACCCCGCTTCGGTGGGAAACGGTCGACGTGTTGAAAGAAAGAAAGAAAGAAGTAATGCGTGTACTGTACAGTGGACCCCCGGATTTTGAACTGTTCCTAACTCAAACAATTATGTAAGTGTATTTTTGTAAGTGTATTTTTGGGGGTCTGAAACGGACTAATCTAATTTACATTCGTCCTTATGGGAACAAATTCATTCGGTAATGGCACTCAAATAGCCTAATGGAAAGAATTATAGACGAAATCCGGGGGTCCACTGTACATATATAATAATAATAATATTAGGAATAATAAGAAGAATGAAAATAACAATAAGAATAATAAGCTCCCTTGAAGCATGATGTAAAACAAGTCAGTCCACTGCTGACAGTGATAAGATAATTGGTGACATTTGATGAGCGTACGTGAGGGTGCAGTGATAAGATAAGATAAGGGGTAACATTTGATGAGCATCCCCCTCTGTTTTCACTGTTACACAATCATATCTGTCTGTCAAACTCTGTCTATCTGTGTCTTTCAAGCTCTCTGTCTATCTGTCTGTCTGCCAAGCTCTCTATCTGTCAGTCAAGCTCTGTGTATGTCTCTCAAGCTCTGTCTATCTGTCTGTCTCTCAAGCTCTCTGTCTGTCTCTCAAGCTCTGTCTCTGTCAAGCTCTCTGTCTATCTGCCTGTCTGTCAAGCTCTCTGTCTATCTGTCTGTCCGTCTAGCAACTAGCTCTCCCGTCTCGGAGAGATCCACTCCTGAACCAACACGTCTGGTTCCTGAGCAAGTGTAAATACGTACGTATTTGCCAGTCATGTTTACACATTATATCTACAAGCACTTTGTCTGGATTTTTTGGGTTATCCTAGGAAATTTACACTATGTATAATTGTATTTGTGTACCTGTGAGATAGAGATAGACAGAGTCAGATATAGATAGACAGAGTCAGATAGAGATAGACAGAGTCAGATAGAGATAGACAGAGTCAGATAGAGATAGACAGAGTCAGATAGAGATAGACAGAGTCAGATAGAGATAGACAGAGTCAGATAGAGATAGACAGAGTCAGATAGAGATAGACAGAGTCAGATAGAGATAGACAGAGTCAGATAGAGATAGACAGAGTCAGATAGAGATAGACAGAGTCAGATAGAGATAGACAGAGTCAGATAGAGATAGACAGAGTCAGATAGAGATAGACAGAGTCAGATAGAGATAGACAGAGTCAGATAGAGCTAGACAGAGTCAGATAGAGCTAGACAGAGTCAGATAGAGCTAGACAGAGTCAGATAGAGCTAGACAGAGTCAGATAGAGCTAGACAGAGTCAGATAGAGCTAGACAGAGTCAGATAGAGCTAGACAGAGTCAGATAGAGCTAGACAGAGTCAGATAGAGCTAGACAGAGTCAGATAGAGCTAGACAGAGTCAGATAGAGCTAGACAGAGTCAGATAGAGCTAGACAGAGTCAGATAGAGCTAGACAGAGTCAGATAGAGCTAGACAGAGTCAGATAGAGCTAGACAGAGTCAGATAGAGCTAGACAGAGTCAGATAGAGCTAGACAGAGTCAGATAGAGCTAGACAGAGTCAGATAGAGCTAGACAGAGTCAGATAGAGCTAGACAGAGTCAGATAGAGCTAGACAGAGTCAGATAGAGCTAGACAGAGTCAGATAGAGCTAGACAGAGTCAGATAGAGCTAGACAGAGTCAGATAGAGCTAGACAGAGTCAGATAGAGCTAGACAGAGTCAGATAGAGCTAGACAGAGTCAGATAGAGCTAGACAGAGTCAGATAGAGCTAGACAGAGTCAGATAGAGCTAGACAGAGTCAGATAGAGCTAGACAGAGTCAGATAGAGCTAGACAGAGTCAGATAGAGCTAGACAGAGTCAGATAGAGCTAGACAGAGTCAGAGCTAGACAGAGTCAGATAGAGCTAGACAGAGTCAGACAGGCATAGGTTGTAAGACATTCTAAAAGGATGTTGCACATGGGTTATTATCAAGGTTTTTGATATTTCCTTGACCACTTATAACCATATCCACCACAGAGCCACTAAACTCGGGGTCAACATCACTTTCCACTTAAAATGGGAGAGTTAATACTACATGACATCAGTGAATCCCTGGTGTTTGCCGCGCTGTTGCTCTAGCTGGCGCTCAATTGAACTGGTCCTCCTACAACGTACTAAGTGGTCCCAGATATTTTTAATACAGTGCACACCAAGGGCTAAGACCCATTCTATGCTGACCAGGCATCTCTGGCCAATTGTGCCAAATTTGGAGGCAGGAAAAATAAAACTTAAATATACGTTTGGGGCAGTAGCGGTACTAACGTATATATACGTTTGGACCGTTTACGGGTTAAAAAAAGTTCAATTTAACAAACATGAAATAATTTATCCTAGGTAGTGGGTTGATAGACAGTAACCGCCCAGGAAGGTACTACCGTCTTGCCAAGTGAGTGTAAAATGGAAGCCTGTAATTGTTTTACATGATGGTAGGCTTGGTGGTGTCTTTTTTCTGCCTCTTAAACACACAAGATTTCAGGTATGTCTTGTTACTTCTACTTACACTTAGGTCACACTACACATTCATGTACAAGCATATATGTATATATACACACACCCCTCTGGGTTTTCTTCTATTTTCTTACTAGTTCTTGTTCTTATTTCCTCTTATCTCCATGGGGAAGTGAAACAGAATTCTTCCTCCGTAAGCCATGCGTGTCGTAAGAGGCGACTAAAATGCCGGAAGCAAGGGGTTAGTAACCCCTTCTCCTGTATATATTACTAAATGTAAAAGGAGAAACTTTCATTTTTCTTCTTGGGCCACCCAGCTTCGGTGGGATACGGAAAGTGTGTTAAAAGGAATTCTTTGAACTTACGTGCCACATAAACACACTTGTGCTTTGTGCCTAACTACAATGATTTAGTAAAGAAGCAGATATTATGTTTGGAAAATAACTCTGTATGATTAGAAAGCACAGGTGTTATTGTAAATAGTATTGTATTTCAGATAGTATTAATAGAGAGAAGAGTGGTAATACTACCACAGCTTATTATATTTTAATAGTAAATAAAATGGTTGTAAAGTGAAGAAAATGGGAAATGTGGCAGAGTACAGTGGTACCTCTACTTACAAGCAAAATTCGTTCCAGTCGGCTATTCAAGTGCCGATACCGAAGGAATTTTTTCCCATCAGAAATAATGAAAATTAGGTTAATCCATTTCAGACCCCCAAAAATACACTTACAAAAGCACCTACAAAAATACCCTTACATAATTGTTCGAGTTGGGAGCTGCTCGTAAGTAGAAGTACCACTGTATAGTGATACCAACACTTGCGTAAGTATGAGGCAGTGAAGAGAGGGCTGGAGGCAGTGGAGATGCCTTTCTTGAAAGCAACATGTGGTGTGACTGTGCACAGAATTCAGTGCATAGATATTAATGACTGTGTGGGGTTATCAAAGATATACATAATTCAAATGGCTGAGGTGGTGTTGAGACAATTAGAACATAGAGAAGATGAAGCAGAATTGGATGGCAAAGAGGGTGTATAAATTAGGGGTTAAAATAACAAAGAATAGGAGCCATTCCAAGATGGGTTGAAGGGAGAGAGTGAGTGAAGGTTTTGTGCTAGGGTTTGAGCATGAAGCATGTTTGTGTGAATGTTTTAGATAAGATTGAGTGAAAATAAGTGGTGGTTATGTCTTGAGGTGCTACTGGAGTCTGAGCAAAATAATAATTGAGGGGATTCAAGGAAACCAGTTAGCTGGATGAGTCCTGATGGTGGGACGTATAGTGTCTGCACTCTGAGGGAGGGGTTGTGATGTCACATATTGGAGGGTCATTTGAATTGTGATGTCTTCACACTTATGACACAACAGTTGCATGAATAATAGTGAATGTGTACTTTTTAGGGGGTCACCCTACCTCTGTGGGAAATTTTTATTATGTTAAAAAAAAAATGCAGCAGATAAAGAGCCTACAAGAAATGAAAATAGGCTAAATTTGATCTTCACAAGCAATGGGGAACTAATCAGACATAATCACAAATGTAAGTACAAATAAGTGTTAATTCAGAGATGAGAAAACTCCAGAAATAGTGTATGAGAAAAGAAATTCAGTAAATTTAACTTCAACAATCAGACATGCTGAGGAAAAAAGTCATGAGAACCCTGAAGCCTCACCAGTGTCTGGTGAATCCTAGCCTAGTGCTGAGCTCTGGGAGTAGGAAAATTCTTGAATTTCATAAAATCCTTTCCTTTCTTTTCAACACGTCAGCAGTTTCCCACCGAGGCAGGGTGGCCCTAAAGGAAAAACGAAAGTTTCTCCTTTTACATTTAGTAATTTATTCAGGAGAAGGGGTTACTAGCCCCTTGCTCCAGGCATTTTAGGCGCCTCTTACGACACGCATGGCTTACAGAGGAAGAATTCTGTTCCACTTCCCCATGGAGATAAGAGGAAATAAGAACAAGAACTAGTAAGAAAATAGAAGAAAACCCAGAGGGGTGTGTATATATATGCTTGTACATGAATGTGTAGTGTGACCTAGGTGTAAGTAGAAGTAGCAAGATGTACCTGAAATCTTGCATGTTTATGAGACAGAAAAAAGACACCAGCAATCCTACCATCATGTAAAACAATGACAGGCTTTCGTTTTACACTCACTTGGCAGGACGGTAGTACCTCCCTGGGCGGTTGCTGTCTACCAACCTACTACCTAGGAAATTCATAAAAGGTATATATAAAATATGTACCACTTAGAAAACGTAAATTATCAAATATAGAAAGAGCATAGATGATTGTACATAAAAATATGAATTTGTCACTGAAGGAAAGGTAATCTTAGCCAAAAGATTACCAAGATAGAACAAAAACTTAAGCTTTTGTTCCAGACAGACTAAGCTCAAAGGGAACAAAATAGCTGTACACGATATTGATAGAATCCCAAATATTTTTTCATATCCAAAATTCAAGTTTAGAACTCGCTGTTGAACTAAACCACTAACCACAGGAGGTTAATACACTGAAGATTAAAAAGAAATGAGCAAAATTGTAAAAACCAGCATGAATTAGTGTTCAGCAATCCACTAATGAAAGTTTGGTGGATGAAGAGTTTTCATTGTGCGTAATGTGCCTCGTACAGAATTGTGCAACCTCTACTGTTGAGTAGATGCGAGATGCATCTTAAGTGCTGTAAGTTTCCTGGCCGCTTTGTTTGCAAGATTTACGAATGGTTCTTCATGGTCAGTTTGAGTCAAATTTCACCCTAAAGATATCAGTTTAATCCCTGGGTACCAACCCTCTCCCATTCATTCTTACCATTGTTTCAGTATTACCATCAAGCTACCTAGAGACCATCATCATTTGTTTTCTCTCGTGGTCAAATGTGACCTGCCGTCATTTTCCTGAGGCTAATAAAGCTGTTAGCTGGTAATTGATTAACTTAAAGCAGCTTGCATTTCCTCTCTTGGAGAAGTAAATATCAGAGTACAGTCATCTGCACATGCATGGAGTTTTGGGACAAGGTTAAGGCCATTGAAGTAGACATTTCCTAACAATGGCCGAAGCACACTTTCCTGTGGAACACTTGCATCAGTAGTGTGTTTTGTTGACTGTCCCATTGAGAACTACGCTTAGAGATATACCTTAAAGGTAATCACTAAGGAGGCATAGTGTAGAGCCATATGTTGAAAGCTCCAGCTATGTCTAGTGCTACTATGCAGCTGACCTTGGATTCATCCAGTGACTGGTGCCACATAGTGGAGAAGTTTAACAGCATATCAGCAGCAGCAGTGACATTTTCTGAAGCCATATTGACTGTCACAAAGAAGTGAGTGGTAGTCAAAAAACACTCATCTGCTGTGAGATTGTCTCAAGAATCTTGCCAGTGATTGACAGGAGTGACACTGGTCTGTAGTTGCTGAATTCTGCTGCTTTCCATAGGGAAGGCCATTTACACTGCTAGGCAGTGCTGACAGATGCAAGTTAAGAGATTCTGCTAGCTGGTCTGCACATCTCAATCTTTTTTTCTTTCTTTCTCTATCTCCTTCTCCCTCTTTTTTTTTCATATTCTTTCTTTTCTTTTTACTTTCTCTGAATGTTTCCATCCCAGTATGCTGTCCCTCCTTTCCTGTCCCTCCACCCCTGCAGCTGTGTACCTGAAGATTACTCTCCCTGTTAACTTTATTATGAACATTTGTCATCTCTTATTAGTTCAGTAGGAGAGAGCCAGTCTTCCAGTGTGCCCATTTCTTCAACTTAGTTGATGTATATCTATTACAGTAACTGATATTTTTGGTTGTGCTTTTAGTTTTGCATAAAATGTTAAATGACGAATTCTTAACTGACTCAAACATGTTCTGTTGCAGCTTAATCGTCAGATTCGTGAATCTGACAATATTGAGAGAGAGAAAGCCAAACTTCTTGTTGGAAGTAAATCTCCAAGAAATGGCCCAAATGTTGAACAAAGAAATTATTGCAATAAAGTAAGTAATTTATATAACCTCTTTTTTTTTTATTTCAAAATTTAAAATCAGATACATTAATAATTAAAGATAGAGCATAATACGCAAACTTAGTGGATAAATTTGACTGCTTATGCCAGCCTCTCCATGTTATATAGCAGCAGTTTTTGTCAGGTTGTAATGTTAATGAAGAGGATGTATGACCCTTGTGCGTTTATCACTTAGTTTTGATTGTAATAATGAAGAGGCACAAAATGTGAATAAATTGGTTAGTGAAAATCACTGGTTAGGGCATTGTTGGAAAGCAAATGTTCACTATGTTCATAAATTTAGATTAGTCTTAAGCTAGATTTTATAGAGAACAGATAGTTTTCTCCATGGGGAAGTGGAACAGAATTCTTCCTCCGTAAGCCATGTGTGTCGTAAAAGGCGACTAAAGTGCCGGGAGCAAAGGGCTGGTAACCCCTTCTCCTGTATATACAGTGGATCACCGAGTAACGAACATAATTCATTCCAGAAGCCTGCTCAAGTGCCATTACCGAACGAATTTTCTCCCTTAAGGAATAATGTCAAGTAGGTTAGTCCATTTCAGACCCCCAAAAATACACTTACAAAAGCACTTACAATATTATACTTACATAGTTGTACGATTTCCGAGGTGCTTGTAACTCGGGGGTCCACTGTATTACTAAATTTAAAAGGAGAAACTTTCGTTTTTCCTTTTGGGGCACCCTGCCTCGGTGGGATATGGCCAGTGCGTTGAAAGAAGAAGATAAATGGTTTGACAGTGAATGAATGATGTGCCCATTAATATATTTTTGATGGAGTAGTTGTGGGAGTTGATTATAAATTGAGAAATGAGAGATGACAGAAGAAATTGTTTTATATATTGATGACACTGGTAATGGAGGAGGCAATACAGGAGCTAGTAGGCATAATGAAACAGTTTGATAACATATATAAGAGTAGGGATCAACAAAATTAAAATACTGTGGTGCAAAGTAATCATTCCATAGTGGATATAGTGTGACATAGGTTTGGCACGGGAGAAGTTAGAGAAGGCAATATTTTAAATATAAACAGTTTTTTCATCAAGGATGGAGAAACATATGCCAGGTGTCACTAAAAAATATGAAAGGCTAATAGATTGCAAAAGTTAATGGTGTTAAGTGGGAAGTATGGTAATTTTGCAGCATTGTGAAGTATTTTAGAAGTATATGGTATGGAAGTGATGTGTAATACACTTGAGAATTTCTTGCCATGAATTTCAAACTGGCAGTTTTCACAACAAAGTTTAGAGTGAGGGAAGGGTAGCTGTCACATTCAAACTTGTGTTCTACCAAATTATACCAAGCACTTAAGTTTACAAACATTATGTAGAAAAGGTTTACAACATTGTACAAGTCCCAAGCCTTCAACTACACTCCCTACACCAAACCTACCTCATGTTTCTTTGCCTGAGACAAGCTTTTATGAACCTCCATGCAGTTCTACAACAACTCTTATGATAGATGAGACGGTGCAGCCATCTCCCACATGTAGCTTGTTCTTCAAATCTAAATGTATGATGAATGCTAGAGAGCCTGTCTTGCAATAAGTGACAGAGGATCAAACCTTTACTCTCCAGTCTTTCAGAATGCCAGAATTACACCTCCCCCAGTGCTTTGGTTCTCCCTGATCACACATCTTGTGGTACCCACACTCTTCTTCTCTCTTTCAACAAACTGGCCATATCCCACCGAAGCAGGGTGGCCCAAAAAGAAAAACAAAAGATTCTATTTTTAACTTTAGTAATGTATACAGGATAAGGGGTTACTAGCCCCTTGCTACCAGCTTGTTAGTCGCCTCTTATGACATGCATAGCTTACGGAGGAAGAATTCTGTTCCACTTCCCCATGGAAATAAATGGTATAAAATACCGACACAATGGAAAAATAAACACATAAGCAGTATAATGTGATCCTTTATTGACAACGTTTCGCCCACGCAGTGGGCTTTATCGAGTCACAGACAGATCTACCTGGAAAATGAGTAACATGAATATATATAGGGTATAGTCAGGTGGAGAATGCTGGGTCAGGTGGAGAAAGCTGCATGTGACAGTCTTAAAAGTAGTGTGATAGTTTAAAACCTTGTGTGACTTAAAGGACCTGTAGTGTTCCATTCTTGAGTTCTAGGTGGGATAGTGTTGAAGAAGTTTCTTGGCAATAGGTTCAGCTATGTTGTAGAAGCCGTTGTTCTGGTTGAAGTTGTTGGATATACAGATAAGTGATGATTCCAGGATTCTTCGGTATTGCGTGTTGTCTTCTCTGGCGATGAGTCTTGCGTTTCTGTAGTTGATTAAATGGTTGTGTAAATTTCGGTGTTGAACACAGGCATTTCTTGAGTCGTCAGATCTGCCTGCGTACTGGTGTTCTGAAATGCGTGTCTGGAGGTCTCTGGATGTTTCGCCGACGTATAATTTGCTGCAGCCATTACAAGGGATTGTGTATACCCCTGCCGTGGATTGAAGCTTTTCCTGTCTGTTACTGGTAATGTCCTTGATTGTGGTGGATGTGGAGGTGGATACTCGGAATGAGGTCTTAGAAAAAATGTTGGAAACGTGTTTGGAAATGGAGTTGGTGGGAAGGACTATGTATCTCTTCTCAGCAGTGTCTTCTCTGGGTGTGTTGAAGATGTTTAATGCCCGTCGTCTGCAGTCTCTAATGAAATGACGAGGATAGTGAAGTTTGGAAAAAACTTGTTCAATGAGGGAGCATTCTTCTTCAAGGAACTCACTGCTGCAGATTCTGAGTGCGCGCAGGAAAAAGCCTATAATTACACCACGTTTAGTTTTGGTGTCGTGGTGAGAGTAGAAGTGGAGAAGATCGTGTTGATTGGTAGGTTTTCGATAGACTTTAAAACGAAGTTCATGGTCAGCTTTGCAGAGAAGAACATCAAGGAAGGGAAGAGTGTTGTCGACTTCTTCTTCTAGTGTAAACTGGATTGATGGCTCGACCTGGTTGAGTTTGTGTTGGAGAGCTTGAACGTTGAAGCGTCTGGGAGTTATGATGAGAATGTCGTCAACATAACAGAGCCACTTCCACTTCCCCATGGAGATAAGAGAAAATAAACAAGAACTAGTAAGAAAAAAAAAGAAAACCCAGAGGAGTGCGTATATATATGCTTGTACAGTAAATGCATGTGTAGTGTGACCTAAGTGTAAGCAGAAGTAGTAAGACATGCCTGAAATCTTGCATGTTTGAGACAGAAAAAAAGACACCAGCAATCCTTTCTTCTTTCTTTCAACACGTTGGCCGTTTCCCACCGAGGCAGGATGGCCCAAAAGGAAAAACGAAAGTTTCTCCTTTTACATTTAGTAATACGTATATACAGGATAAGGGGTTACGAGCCCCTTGCTCCCGGCATTTTAGTCGCCTCTTACGACAAGCATGGCTTACAGAGGAAAAATTCTGTTCCACTTCCCCATGGAGATAAGAGGAAATAAGAACAAGAACTAGTAAGAAAATAGTAGAAAACCCAGAGGGGTGTGTGTATATATATGCTTGTACATGAATGTGTAGTGTGACCTAAGTGTAAGTAGAAGTAGCAAGATGTACCTGAAATCTTGCATGTTTATGAGACAGAAAAAAGACACCAGCAATCCTACCATCATATAAAAAAATTACAGGCTTCCGTTTTACACTCGTTTGGCAGGATGGTATTACCTTCCTGGGCGGTTGCTGTCTATCAAGCTACTACCTAGTGGTACCCACACATGATGTATAATTTTGTATTATTCATGAATTCAGATTTTTGAACAAGGCCTCTAGGAATAAAACCCCTGCAAATTTTTGGGTTTGGCTTTAATTGGATTTTTTTTAACTTGCCTATGGTAAGAAGAGCACGTAGAATTCAGCACTTGTTAATGGAAACAAAATGAGATGCAGAATTAATGAGGTTTAGACTTGCAAAAAGAAACAATGATTTCAAGCTCAGGCATATACACAAGGAAAGAGAAAGAGAGAAGTTGAGCCAGTTCTACTTCTAACATGCTAACTGGGTGGGAAGTTGCCCATGTCCCCCCCAAAAAAAAAAATTAACACTAGCTGGCCCATGGCCAGGCTCCGAGAGTAGTCAAACTCTCGAAACTCTTCAAAGGTATAACTGTCTCACACCAAGGAAGGGTGACCCAAAAAGGAAACACATTCAGCATTATATTTTGTCCATTGCAGTCTTGCCAGAAGTGCACAGACAAGACAATTCAGATGCAACATCTGTATGCTGCCTTCAGTGTGCTTACTCTACTTTCCACCTCTAAGACTCAAAGCTTGTAACCAGTTTTCCTGAATCCTTTCTTTAATATTATTTGCTCACACTCCAACAGCATATTAAAACTTTTACCCTTTAATTCCTTCCAAGAAGGACCCCTATACCTCCTTCCTACTACCCTACATCCTCTTGGTCATCCTCTAAATGCCAATACCATATCAACAACCTCCTCAGCCCTATGGATTATACCTTTGATAACCCTTAACTGTATTCTAATTTCTACACTCTGAATTCTATGCATAATATTTACACCACAACACTGCTCTTAAATATGACTTCTCCACTGCCACCTCCTTTGCTGTAACATTTAAAGTCTATCTCACACCCATATAATTGTTGGTACCACTGTACTCTGGTACATTTTCCTCTCTGCCTCCATAGATAAACTTTTTCCACAGATGCCTTAACACACCACCAACCTTTTCCTTATCTATTCTCTAGTCCTCCTCATATTTCATAGACCAGTTTGTTGTGTGATGGATTCAAAATGGAGGGCTAGTGTTTTATAGGAGAGGCCTGGGGATATGATTGATGAACATTGGTAGGTTGCTTTAGTGGCTAAAATTCCTACAGTGTTTATTTTAGACTTTTTAAATTAGAATGTGAAAGTGCAAAATTGACCAAATTACTGAATCCTGGATGGTTGAAAGGGCATTTTCTTCGAAGTAATGAGTAGTACAGAAGGGCTACAAGCTAAATAGCTGGAAATTTGGTTAGTTTGAGCACTGGAATTAAAATAGGCTCCAAATTGGGCAAAATGAATGTTGCATGAATTGATCCCAATATCCAAATTTGTTCCTGTATAATTCCATAAGTATTTCATTAAATTTTGCATTTTTGGTGTCCTTACCATTCTTAAAAAAAAAGGCTCTGCCATTTTCAAAGATTAAAATTTTTATTTTTATAAAAAAATAGCAACACAAAAAGGGCTTTCAATTTTTGGGGGCTGTCGACAGTGAAGTACAGTTCTTTCTATCTATTGATAGTTCTTTAGTTAGTGACATTGCAGAGCCTTATGATATATGTATAGCATTACACTTTATCACTGTTATCTTTTCCCTGAAACATAACTTTACTTATATTTTATCACCAACTGTTTATTGACATCTCAAAGGTGTGCATAGGTTTTACTTTAGAGATGACTGTACTAGTTGTTAGGGTCACAGTGGGCAATAGTTGTACAGTCGACCCTCGTTATTCGAACACTCCAAACTCGCCCTTTCATGTAAGTTTATTATTGTAAGTGCTTTTATAAGTGTATTTTTGGGGGTCTGAAATGGACTAATCTAATTTACATCATTCCTTATGGGAATAAATTCATTTGGTAGCAGCACTTGAACAGCATTCTGGAATAAAGAATGTTCGAATAGCGAGGGTCCACTGTACTTAGTTTTTTATAGCATGGTTATTTTCTTCATCTGCACATTATTCTCTACAAACAAGTTCCTAAGGTATCCACTTTGGTTTAGTCTTACAACATTTATCATTAGCATGTGTCTTTAGTAAGACAGTGATTTTTCCATAACAAATACTAATTGATTTATGCAGATCCGAGACTCCAGAGATAAGCTTAGCGAACCTCGTCTTGGTGAAGAGGAGATGGCCGACAGAGATAGACAGCCAGCCCTTCGTGGCTACACTCCAGAGTGGGACCTTCAGCTTTTCATGGAGGCTCAGTCTGCTGCAAGTGAAAAGATTGTAAGTAATGGGTTGTTTCTATTTAGATTAATAGAAAATGTGTATTATGTGTACAGTGGACCCCCGAGTTTCGGTCATAATTCATTCCAGAAGGCTGTTCACGTGCCATTACCGAACGAATTTGTTCCCTTAAGGAAAAATGTAAATAAGATTAGTCCTTTCAGACCCCCAAAAATACACATACAAAAGCACTTACAATATTAAACTTGCATAATCGTTTGATTTCCGAGGTGAACGAAACTCGGGCGTCCACTGTATTTTCATGCCTGATATCAGCAGTCTGCAGTTTTTTGTCACAAAACTTTCCTAAAGAACTCTGAATACAATGATCAATCACTAAACATATCTATTGTTACTGTGCTCTTAAAAATTTTCTCTGACCTCTTTTACTCACTTATAGCTTAAGAAATTGATCAGTGATATTAAAAAAAAAATATTTTCTCTAAAGGAAGATGACCTGAGGGGCCTTCCAGACAGTAAAGGAATCCGTTATATTGAGATGGGTCGTTACGAGATGGAAGCTTGGTACCAGTCTCAGTACCCAGATGATTACAACCAACAACCAAAAATATATATATGTGAA
Organism: Cherax destructor; assembly: GCA_009830355.1. Lineage (NCBI taxonomy): Eukaryota > Metazoa > Arthropoda > Malacostraca > Decapoda > Parastacidae > Cherax > Cherax destructor. The sequence continues at coordinate 38,645 of WNWK01009445.1, forward strand.
TTTTGCCTTAAATACATGAGATCAAGAACTATATTACAAAGACATGCTGCCAAGTGTGTGTGGAAACATCCCCCAGGAGATGAAATCTACAGGTAAAGAAGAATGTACTTTTATATATTTGAGTGATTTGCTTGGACATCGATATGGAAAAAGACACGTGGTCAGTTACTGAACTGTTTATAAGTGTCTTTTTTCACATTGTCAGTATGACCATAGCATTTACTTTTTATTGGACATAGGGCAAGGATGGATGACTGAGAAGAACACTTCACTAAGACAAACTTGTAAATTGTTTCTTCTCATGATACACTTTATTATCTATACTTGATAAAACTCATTCTGAGTAAAATGTTGTCCATGATAAACACTTAACCTTGTGTGATGTTTCTCTTCACAAAAGTTTTTTTTTTATATATAGTTTGGGGACATAATACAAGGAAGAAGCTTTCTTGGTTGATCCATGGGGCAGCCCACCTGAGATATACCACACCTGTTTCATATCTAATACATTCCCCTCCTTCCTCCATTACAGTCTACATGTATATAAACTACTGTCATCAGTTCAGCCACCACATTACTCCATTGTTGTGGTGGTGCACAGGCACCAGCTAGGATTTACACACCCCATACAGCTCCTGATGTCAGCTTTCTCCCATAGTGTCAACACTTCCCTTTTCTCTCACTGGATTTTTTTTTTTACCAGCTTCCCTTTGCGTTCCACTTGGGCAGGTTCATGGATATAGTTGGTATCTGCACATGTCCTTCCTATTCTTCATAACTTCCTCACAGTAACACTTATTTTACCTACCTTGCTCACAGTGCTTGGAGCAGAGATAGTCCTTGCATGGACTACACCACCAGGCTGGAACTCATCTTTGGAGGATGAAGATGAGTCCTTTGTAGGCATTCCTTTGGGGAGAGAGGTGCCTCTGCTGTGCTTGTAAGCTCATCTGAGGACAGTTCCCAGTACAAGAACATAAAGTGGCCTCTGTCTGTACCTACTGCCTAAGCTTTCCAGTAGGCTTTTCCCTTCTTTTTCTCTTTAAGCTGGTTGCCTGGGTCCCTTGTGTCCACAAGGATTCTTACAGGTTCCTCCCGGGACAGGTTCGGCTGGGTCATTGAGCTCGAGTTTTTGGCCCAAGAGCTTCAGGTTGAATTGAGATTTTTTTTAAGTTCCAGGCAGTACTGACTATGTATCTCTCTGGCCAGTACAGAAACATGGGGATGTATGTTGGGTAATGGGATTGTCTCAAGGAATTTGAACTCTTGGCACACTTTTTTTTATGCTTTCCTTGACTTTGTGCCCAAAAACAGCCTGATTTTGGCTGACCAGTTTCATTTCAGTTTTTAGTGCCTGCTCCTTTGGAGCTTTATCAGCCAGGTTTCTTGGAACTAGAGTTACTCTATGGCATGGCCTTCTTGCATCCTTCCTCAGTAAACATTGTCTCCTTTGTTGCCTGGCTTAAATTGTATCCCTGTGGGTCATTGTCTAGGCCTCCCATGGGCCTGGCAGATGAGCATTTTTCTCAGTGTCTTTAGCAGCCTAGCTGTCAATAGGGTGTCCAGAAGCACCCTGATTGGCTTACCACTGAAGTGTTTTGTACATTTAGGAGGGTCTAACTCTGTATAATTGTTCAGGAACATTAATGCTGGATTATTTCCTTAGGGTTCATGCTTTCCCTGGGGAATCCTAGCAAGGGTGGCTGAGTCTGTAAACATAAGTGGCCATACCCCCTTCCCCATCTATGTCTGATCATCTTTCATGTCACAATACACACATCTGGTGTAAACATTCTGTGCATTTTGCCTCTTGAGGGCAGACTGGAGAAGTCTCTAGGGTAGATTGATATCTAAGCTCTGTCGTTGGTGGGTCCTCCACTTATGCATGTAGGGTTGGTCTCTGATTGTGATTACAAGTGTTCTTGACTGCTGTTAATTGTTGTGGTGTTCATGTATGCATGCAATTGGAGGGTCTTCTTACTTCACAGGATGCCATTAGAAGTCTCCCTCACTTTATGTAATAGATGCATTCCTGGCCCATGGTGCATAAATCTATAAGTACAAGCAGGGAATTGGAACAGTAAAGCGGTGAAGCATGGCCAAAGGTGAGGGAAGCTAACCTTTACAATAGTGTGTGGTGGACCCCTGTCAGAGCAAGGAGAGGTAGGTATTAGGTAGGGAGTACATGCGGCATGTTTGTTAGGTCCTAGGGCCCTTTACACACAAATATATCTTAGGGTCAAAACAGTTTTACTGCATGTTGCTGAATTAATTTATCCCAGTACTTGCCAAGCACTGGACAGGCACCTAAAGTCGGTACCTGACCAGCCGGGCTGTGGTTCGTACGTTGGACTGATAGCGGCCAGCAGTAACAGCCTGGTTGATCAGGCTCTGATCCAGCATGAGGCCTGGTCATGGACTGGGCCACAGGGGCGTTGACCCCTGGAACTCTCTCCAGGTACATTTTAAATTTCATTCACTTTCCTTTACTCTGATAGTTTGATTTTCATACTGTGTGAAGGTTTATTATTTTTTAATTTAAGTAAATGCAGTCTGCCCATCTCGTTACTGTGTAATTTCCACGACTGTTGTAGTAGCTTAATACATTGTTTATACTGTGCAGGTTTTACTGGTGTGAAAGAGACTGCCAGTTATCAAGTTTTATCCCTCCAGATGTTTTATCCACTTTTTTAATGGATTTTTCCATTTCTTTTTTTACAATGTTTGGTAATGAAACAGGTCTATAGTTTAAATAGTCTCGACCACCATTTTTTTTTTTTTTTTTAGGCGTGCTGATGAATAAAAAACACCCTCTGATACGAAACTTCTGCTATTATGTATATTTTTTTCATTACAGAAAAGACAAGTTATCGGTATGGGAGGTGGATGGCAAAAAGTACAAGATTTATTGTCAGAATTTGTGCCTCCTCGCTATGCTTTTCCTTGACCATAAAACACTTTATTATGATGTTGAGCCTTTCCTCTTTTACATTATGACCCAGGCAGATGGTGAGGGCTGCCATATAATTGGCTACTTTAGCAAGGTATGTAAATCTAGACAGTTTTTATTGTATTTTAGTTAATGATTTATAGCAGTAATTGGTCCACTTAATGTATATTATATATGCTTTATCTACTTATTATAACTTCTGTTTATTACCATATGGATGTGCTTTTCAGACTTATTGTACCCAAAGAGCAAAACTCTGGAAAGTGAATTGAAACATAAGAGATCTGTATATTTCAGAAGATAGCTATACATGTTACAGAATAAGGGATGAATTTATGTGTAGGCTTGCATGTGACCTTGCTAATAGTGGGTGGGATGATGGTTCTCATGACTCAAGTGGTTCTCTTGTAAATTTGGGCTTGGTCAGCCTTTGGTCCTGAGCTTGCATGCTGACTTAAGGCACCTACCACTCAACATCATAGTCCTGGGCTTTTCTGGTGGCTTAATCCTTTGCCCTGTGGAGTCTTCCATGATTATTTGTCTGTCTTGGTAGCCTAGTTAAAAGCCACCATCTGTTGGTCTGGTTTCCTCCAATTGGATGCATCATTTCATCTCCATGGCCCATACCCACAGTGGCAAGCATCTTACATCCAAGCCATTCCAAACATATTCAAAATTCCTCTCATGTATGTGCCTGATCTACCTTATTGCTACAGCAAGGTGCCTCTAAAGATATCTCTCAGAAGCTGTCTCACCTCACTATGGTGGCAGGGTTTCAGTGACTTGAGTATTTCTTAGCTAAGACCTTTGCTACTTAAATTTTGGAACAAATAGACTCCTGGTTCTCTTCAAGGGAAAATTGGACAGATACCGAAAGTCGGTGACTGATCAGCCAGGCTACGGTTCATATGCTGGAATGCACATCTCCAGCAGTAACAGCCTGGTTGATCAGACCCTGAGTCACCATGAGGCCTGGTCATGGATTGGGCTGCTGGGGCATTGATCCTCTCTTTCCCCAGAACTCCCTCTAGGTACCCTACAATTAGACCAATATTGCAGTTCTTACAGATCTTTTTGCATCCTTTCCCCATCCTCATCTGTTTATACTTATCAGTTTTACATCAGAAAATGGGGATATATCTGACTTGATCCCATCTGGGTGTCATTCACATAAACCAGAAAAGGTATTGGCCCTAATACCAAGCCTTGTAGCACCAGCTATCTTCACTTCCCATTCTGACATCCCTTCCCGGGGAGTCAGTCTTTGCTTCCTGAGGTGTACTCTGCTCCACCAGAGTACGTTCCCTGTTATTCCTGCCTGCACTTCAAGTTTTTCCCCCAGTTTCATGTGGGGTACAGTATTTCAGATTCCTTCATTCAGTCTAAGAAAATGCAATCCACCTAGCTCACTCTTTTGTCTCCTTTTCATTACTTTGTTGTAGAATTCCAACAGGTTGGTAAGACAGGATTTACTATCTGAACCCGTGTTGGTTAATGTTTATGAAACAACTACTTTCCAAGTGCTCTACCACTCTCCTGACTCTCTTCTCCATTATCTTGCTAGGTATGCATGTCAAGGAAACTGGCCTGTAGTTTAATGTTTCCTGTCTGCTTTCTTGATTAGAGGTACTACAGTTCCTGTTGTTCAGTTCTCTAACAATTGTTCCATGTTGACTTGCTGTAGATCTTGCCTAGTTGTTCAGACAAGGATTCTGCAAGCAGAATCTATGGTGACACCTTGCCAGGTGTTTCTGCCTTTGATGTATGAGGTTCCATCAAAGTTTTTTTTTTTTTTTTTTCTCCCTGTTGTGTCTGCAGTGTTCAGTACTCTTTCCCCAGGGCTTTCTGGCATTGTCCCACTGAATTCTGATTAATAGTGCCATTCCTCCATTTCCCATGATTCCTCTTTCCTTATCACTTAATATCCTGCTGGATATGTCTCGTATCATTTCTGTCAGCTTTTTCTTTACAATTTCTTCAATTTTTGGGTTAACTTGGCTATTTGGTCTTTCCATAATTCATCTGCATTTGTGTAACACACTGAGGTTTTTCTTACCATAGAATAGTTTGTGTTACTCATCCAACAGTAGTGGGGGAGGTAGAGCTGGGGTTGGTGTGAACACCACTACTGAGGGAGGGGTCAGTGATAAGGTTTTTAGGTAGGGAATGAGGTGTGTGGAAAAGGTAAAGGGTGAGGGTTGGTGTTAGTCTTGCTGCTGGGGGAGTGGGGAATGGCTCAGAGGTGGGCATGCTGGGAAAGGGGTTGGAGTTGCATCTGGAGGAGTTCCTTGAGGTTGGGTGCACCCTCCTCCTGGCTCCTCTTTTATGTGCCTGACGGATTCACGTATACAGTACTCCTTCATCTGTTCCTTTTCTGTCGCTGTCCTGTCCCGATCCAGGTATACACGAGTGTAGTGTCATGTGGTCTTCAAGCACACTTTCTGTTTTAAGATCCTGTGCCTAGCTTTATGGGGTCCGAAGGTTAGTTTCATCAGGTGTTGTTTACCATAGGTGAACCTCCCAATCCTCTGAAAATTTACAATTTTTCCTATCTTTCTCTTTTCCTATACATTCAGTTATAATCTCATGTTCCTCATTTTTCCATCTATACTTCCTGGGCCTCCTCCAGCTTCCTGGAGTCCATGGATCATCAGTGATCTCCCTCTTTCTTATAGTGCTTTTCCTCCAGATCTGTCTTTTTCACCATTTTCCTTGCTCTCTCTATCACCTCATTAGCCTTCCTATCTTCAGAGAGCATCTCTGTTAGTGACTTTCTTCTTTGTCCTCTCTGAACCCCCTCTTCTCCCTCTTCTTCCTGTTTCTGCCCATACTATCCTCCTGCTCATTTCCTTAATGATCTCCTTCAGCTTTTTCATTTCCTCTTCCAGCTTTAAGGCTTTCTTCTTCCTTATTAACCCTATTTTCTCTGCAACCTCTTTCTTTGCTTTGTTGCATATTGCCAGTCTCCTTCCGAAGGGAATTGAGTTTCCCTTCAAATTCCTCCTTCAGTGTTCCTTACATTGTCTCCTTCAGCTTTTTTCATTTCTTCTTCCAGCTTTAGGGCTCTTTCCTATGCCATATTATCCTTGTTTACCTGTTCTGCAACCTCTCTTTGCTTTGATGCATAATGCCATGGTTTATTTCCACCTCCTTCATATCACTTTTCTTGTTTTTGAATGCTCCTTTGATTTGTCACTTTTCTTGTCTGCATGAGAAAAGTTTGTGTGTATGTGGGGGGAGGGGGTATGCTCCTTTTGGATGGGCATATTGTAGGTTGCTTCCAGATGGCAGTGTAATGATAGTCTTCTGTAGTTCTGTGTTTTATTGTACAAATGGTTCATAGATAAGGGGGAGGAAACAGCCAAACATCTGTTTCACTCAGGTGCCAGGTCTGAACTGCCTAGGTCCCCAGGTCTGGGCGACACCTGGGTAGCGTTGGTCAAACACTTGTGCATGGCATACCATAATTTAACTGTTATACACATCACAACCAACAAAAAGGCCTCACAAATGAGCACTATGTAGGAAGGGGGGTTAACAAGCTAACAGTCTGAATCTTCCATACTAATTGACTAGGTGCTACCAAACTAACCTGTTAGTGTAGTGCCCATGCTGTGAGATTATCCCTGTTGAGTACAGTAGACCGTCATTTAACACGGTAGTTACGTCCCTGAAAACGCCATGATAGGTAAAACCATGTTAGATGAACTGAAGAACTTCTGGGAAAAATAGGGTTACGTTCCAGGGAGCCCTCAAAAAGCAAACAACTTTTTTTTAGACCAACAGATCTTACAAAAATAAAAGTGCATATGTAATTGTAGTTCATTGTCATGATGTATTACTGCTTAAGACTACAAATGCAATAGAAATAATAGTATTTCTTACCTTAAATTGTGGGTAATGGTATTTGTGGATGATTGCAAAGAGAGTGGATATGCATGGTGTTGCCCATTATGGAACTACTCACATAACTTCTGCAATGTTAACTGTTTTTCTTCAGGTTCTTCATCATCTTCTGTTATCTGGCTCCCTTGTATCTGTGCATCGAGCTCTGCCAACATTTCCTCTGGACTCCTGTCTTCATCATCATCATCTTCTAAGAGCTCATTCACATCTTCATTCATATCTTCAAAACCATCACCTGGTAATCTCCTTGCCAGCTGAACAATTTCCTGAATCTGACTCTCAAGCAAGAAAAAACCAGTGAAAGAATTAACTACAGAAGGCCTTAACTTTCCTCAGCCTGCATTTAATGTTGATTGGGGCACTTCATTCCATGCACTTCTAGCATAGCTGATGGCATCTGCAATGTTAAATTTATTCCAGAAGCTTGGTACTGCCAAGTTGGAGTCAGTCCATTGATGCAACTAGTTTTTTCATAACTTTTTTTGTGTAGTTACACTTGAATGACTTAATAACTCCCCAATCCAATGGTTGAATTAGGGATGCTGTATTTGGAGGTAAAAATACAACTTTTTCTTGTGGGGTCACATCCAGCAAAGCTTATGGATGAGTACGGTAATTATCAAGAATGAGAGCCTTGAATGCAAGGTTCTTGCTGTGCAGGTAAAACTTGACTTCAGGAATAAAGTGATGCTTAACCCTTAAATGGTCCAAACGTATATATATGTTAGTACTGCTACTGCCCCAAACGTATATTTACGTTTTATTTTTCCTGCCTCCAAATTTGGCACGATTGGCCTGAGATGCCTGGTCAGCATAGAATAGTCTTAACACTCGGTGTGCGCCATATTAAAAAAATCTGGGACCACTTAGTACCTTGTGGGAGCACCAGTTAAATTGAGTGCCAGCTAGAGCAAACACTGCAGCAAACACCAAGGATTCACTGATGACATGTCATATTAACACTCCCCTTTGAAGTGGAAAGTGATGTCAGCAGGCTGACAGGCCAGCTGGCTGCCTGCCTGCCTGGCCACCTGGCTGGCAAGCAGCTGGTTGGCCACCTGGCTGGTCAGCTGGGTACCTGATTGGCTGTGTATCTCTGTCTGTCTGTATCTATCTGTCTCTGTCTCTATCTCACAGGAACACATACGTAAATACAATTATACATAGTGTAAATTACCAAGGATAACTAAAAAAAATCAAGATAAAGTGATATAATGTGCTTGTGATCTGCATAATACCAGTTGGTTCATGAGCTACTCTCTGAGACAAGCAGACAGAAAGGAGACGACACAGGCAGACAGACACAGACAGAAAGACAGACACACAGACAGACAGAAAGACAGACACACAGACAGACAGAAAGAGACACACAGACAGACAGAAAGAGACACACAGACAGACAGAAAGAGACACACAGACAGACAGAAAGAGACACAAAAGACAGAAAAAGAAAAGAGACACAACAGACAGACAGAAAAGAAAGACACAGCACAACAGACAAGAAAGAGACACAAGACACAGAAAGACAGACAGACAGAAAGAGACACACAGACAGACAGAAAGAGACACACAGACAGACAGAAAGAGACACACAGACAGACAGAAAGAGACACACACAGACAGAAAGAGACACACAGACAAGAGAACACAGACAGACAGACAGAAAGAGACACACAGACAGACAGACAGAAAGAGACACACAGACAGACAGACAGAAAGACACAGACAGACAGAAAGACACACACACAACAGACAGAAAAGCACACAGACAGACAGACAAAAGAACACACAAACAGACAGCAGAAACACACAGACAGAAAGACACACAGACAGAAGACACACACACACACACAAACACACACACACACACAGACAGAAGACACACACACACACACACACAGAAAGACACACACACACACAGAAAGACACACACACACACAGAAAGACACACACACACACACAGAAAGACACACACACACACACAGAAAGACACACACACACACACACACACAGAAAGACACACACACACACACAGAAAGACACACACACAGAAAGACAGACACACACACACACACAGACAGACACACACACACAGAAAGACACACACACACACAGACAGACAGAAAGACACACACACACAGACAGACAGAAAGACACACACACACACAGACAGAAAGACACACACAGACAGAAAGACACACACAGACAGAAAGACACACACAGACAGAAAGACACACACAGACAGAAAGACACGCACACACACAGACAGAAAGACACACACACACAGACAGACACACACACACACACAGATACAGACAGACAGGTTTGCGTAACAGATAAAGGGAAGCAGTGTAAGCTCGTCAAATGTCATCACTGTAATTACTGGACTGATAAGAAGAGATAAGACTACCCTCACCCCTCATCAAATGTCACCAGTCATCATTAGTGGAGATCAGATGAGATAAGGCAGTGACACATATCTTACATAATGCTTCAAGGGAACTTTGTTATTACGTATTATTATTATTATCATTATTATTCACTATCATTATTATTATTATCATTATTCTTTTTCTTCTTTCAACACGTCGGCCGTTTCCAACCGAGGCAGGGTGGCCCAAAAGGAAAAACGAAAATTTCTCCTTTTACATTTAGTAATATATTCAGGAGAAGGGGTTACTAGCCCTTTGCTCCCGGCATTTTAGTCGCCTCTTACGACATGCATGGCTTACGGAGGAAGAATTCTGTTCCACTTCCCCATGGAGATAAGAGGAAATAAGAACAAGAACTAGTAAGAAAATAGAAGAAAACCCAGAGGGGTGTGTATATATATGCTTGTACATGAATGTGTAGTGTGACCTAAGTGTAAGTAGAAGTAGCAAGATGTACCTGAAATCTTGCATGTTTGAGACAGAAAAAAGACACCAGCAATCCTACCATCATGTAAAACAATTACAGGCTTTCGTTTTACACTCACTTGCCAGGACGGTAGTACCTCCCTGGGCGGTTGCTGTCTACCAACCTACTACCTATATCATTATTATTCACTATCATTATTATTATTATTTTTATGCACTATCATTATTATTATTTGAGTACAATTTCAGTACCTAATATTACTGTCAGAACAAAGATTGGCTGTGAAATCACAAGAACTACTATAAATTGTAATTATCAGTACATAAAAATTATATAAAAAAGAGAAAAAAAAAGGTACAGTAGACCGTCATTTAGCACGATAGTTACGTTCCTGAAAAAGTCGTGTTAGATCATTTCGTGTTAAATAACAGAACTTATGGGAAAAATAGGGTTACGTTCCTGGGAGTCCCCAAAAAGCCAAACAAGTTTTTTTTAGACCAACAGATCTTACAAAAATAAAAGTGAATATGTAATTGTAGTTCATTATCGTGATGTATTATTCTGTTACTACAAATGTAACAGAAATAATAGTATTTACCTTAAATTGTGGGTGCTGATGTTTGTGGATGATTGTGAAGAGAGTGGAGTGTTATGCTGTGGCCCTACTGGGCTGAGGTGGATGGAAGAGGTTCTGGAATTGAAGTCGATGGTTGTACTGAGTGTCTAACTTTAAATCATTCAGTAAGTCAGTCAAGTCAGTAAGTCAGTCAAGTCATTCAGTCAGTAAGTCAGTCAAGTCATTCATTCAGTCAGTAAGTCAGTCAAGTCATTCAGTCAGTAAGTCAGTCAAGTCATTCAGTCAGTCAGTCAGTAAGTCAGTCAAGTCAGTCAGTCACAAACTTATGTTTACCTCTTTTTATGTGTACAAAGTAACACTTCATTACTGCCACGGGTTATGTCTTGTCTAATATTAATCTTTTTCTTCGTTAATTCTAAGACTTAAATGCTTATACATTTTCTTGCCACTTTGAGCAACACTGTGATTGCTTGGCAGATACAAGATATATTAATTTAAAGATCAAAACACAATTCACTCTCTGAGGATTTTTTTTTTTTGACGCGTACGAAATATGTACGAATGCTGGAATGGTGGGTTCCAGGGTGGGTGGGGAGGGATGGCCGGTGGTGTCCCCCCGCTGAACAACAACAAGGCTGCTTGTGGAAATGGTTATTTGTTTTTCCTTCCCACAAACTGTAAGTAAGTTTATTCAGGTATACACAGATACAGTTACGAAGATTATCATACATAGCAGCATATGTGTAGAGAACCTAGGATAACCCAAAAAAAGTCAGAGTGACCTAGTATTTCCATTGACTGACTTTTTTTGGGTTATCCTAGGTTCTCTACACATATGCTGCTATGTATGATAATGTATGTAACTGTACTCACCTAATTGTGGTTGCAGGGGTCGAGACTCAGCTCCTGGCCCCATGTATCTGAATAAACTTAGTTTGCAGGAAGGAAAAACAAATTCCCTTTTCCTCAAAGCATGAGGATTCTTAGGCAGTAAATAAGCATGGGCTTACACTTGAAATCACCTGATGCATTACCAAAAAGGAGCAAGGTGAAGCGATCCTTTGCTGTCTTGAAGCCTGGTGCACTTTTCTCTTGCTGACTGATATAAGTTCGTGTTGGCATTTTCTTCCAGAAAACACTTGTCTCGTCAGCATTAAAAACTTGATGTGGCTCATAGCCACCCTTAGTAGGACCCCCACTGACTCAATGGTTTAACCCACCGCGGGCGACCGCTCGCTCAAAATTTTTTCCCTCCTGCCGAACCGTGTAATATCATCTTTACGTCGTGTAAGATGATAATGTGTCGCAAATCTTAAATCGTGCAATACCCGTAACGTGCAACATAATCTCATGCTAAATGACGTTCTACTGTATATCGGGCGACAATTCTGCAAGCCGCAGGACTCCTGTTGCTGTCAGTGAGCATCCAGTGCCAACTTCTCTGCCTCATATCTCGGTAAGTACTGACCCTAATTTTTTTTTATCCTATAACACTTAAAAAAATGTGCTCTTTATTTCTATATTTTTTTTTTTTTTTTTTTTAAATATTCGGGGCACTGGGCGTGCGAACGTATATATACGTTTGGACCGTTTAAGGGTTAAACCAGTCAATAAATATTTCCTCTGTCATCCATGCTGACTGGTTTAACCTCCAAATTACTGATAAGGTGTTTTTATATACACCTTTCAAAGAACGAGGATTCTTAGAGCGGTAAATAATCATGGGCTTACACTTGATGCATTAGTGCAAAGGAGCAAGGTGAAGCAATCCTTTGCTGTCTTGAAGCCTGGTGCACTTTTCTCTTGCTGATTGATATAAGTTCGTGTTGGCATTTTCTTCCAAAAAACACTTGTCTCGTCAGCATTAAACACTTGATGTGGCTCATAGCCACCCTCAGAAATAATTTCCTGCAACTCAGCAGGGAAATTACTTGCTGCTGTATGATCAGTGAAGCTGAAGCTACTTAAAATTGTGGAACCAGCCTGTGCTAAACACACTTTTTCAGGTCTTCCTTTCTTATCACACAATGCTTTAAACAACTGTAAGCCAATCCCGTGGGCGACCACGCGCTCAAAATTTTTTCCCCTCCCACAGACTGAACCGTGTTAAGTTAATTTTATGAAGTGTTGTATAAAATTGTGCCACAATTCTTCAGTTGTGCTATAACCAAAACGTGCCAAATAAACTTGTGTTAAATGACGGTCTACTGTATATCGAAATTGATGCTGAGAAAGTGCACTCCAGCCTCACAGCAGTCAGTAGACAAGGCCATAAACGTTCAGACAAGACACCTGCATGCTACCACATGCAGACAAGATTATCCCATTTGTTGAGGGCTCTGGTAATGTTGCATGTCTCAGTAATGCACTCATCTCACACCCTGAGTGCCTGCAGTTTGATCCCATCTGAGGTAGTGGTAAATGAGAAGAGGAATGTATGTTGCCTGTGTATGGAAGTAGAAAGGGCTTCAGCAAGTTTTTTTTTTTTTTTTTTTTTTTTTACACAGATCAATTTTACAGGTAAAAGAGCTGTTATCCTAACTAATCTCACTTCAAAACCCAGCCCTATCTAAGGTATACTACCACCACCCCAGGATGCAATGCACAATGGTCTACTAACACCCAGGTACCTAATTACTGCTAGGTGAAAAGAGGGCAACAGGTGTAAGGAAACATGTCCAATGTTTCCTTACATTTACCACAACCTCAGTAGCTATTCTCCACTCACTGGTTAGTGGCCTTACTTGAATTTATGAATTTAATTATTCATGAATTTCTCACAAGATTTCATTTTATGGAAAGGTGTGGCAGGGGTGCTTCGCACACTTCACCACCATTGTTTATTATTAGTATATTCTTTTTACCTCACACTGTCTAATACACCCTCATCACAAGAATTCCTTCCTCATTTACTAATTACTTGTTCACGTGCATGTGTGTGAGCGCCAGCATACATGCATATAAGCTTGCACCTGCATGTGTTCAGGTTTGTGCACACTTGTGTGCAGAGGCATGGTCTCCTCACATTACAAGATGTCTTTTCTTTCTCTTACTGCATTCCAATGCTGTCTCTACCCATGTCTAAATCTGGAGATCCACTTCTGTACCATTTCCGGCAGAATTTTCAGGGTGTCTGACAAAACGTTCCCTAGCTTTTCTTAGGTTCCTGTGATCAGGTTCATTCCTGTTTCCACTGTTTGTTAACTGCCTCCTCCATTTTGGGCACAGGTGGTTTAATTCTAACTGGGCCATTTCAAGGTGCCACAACAAAAAACTGTTTTGAAGATTGAAGGACATCTTTCTACACCAGGGAGTAATATGGGCCAGGGTTTGCATCTTCTCTAGCTAATAACTGAGGCTGGTCAGATACATGGACTACAACAACAGTCAAGGAACAACTAGTGACTGAGGCAAACAAGGTTGTTTTGGGACACAAAGGAACAGGAAGACAGTACTGTGGCTGGCAAAGTTGGTGTTAGGTAGAAATAGGTATACCACAATGTAATTCCACCATTGGTCCCAGAAAGACATTTTTAGGTTTTCAAAATACAGATGAACGATTTTTTAATATTTTATTTAAGAAATATTCCCAGATGTAACCCTAAAACCCTTAATTTAATGTATCACCCATGTTACAGGAAAAGAACAGCTTCCTCAATTACAATGTGTCCTGCATTATGACGCTGCCTCCATACCAGCGGCAGGGCTTCGGTAGACTCCTCATAGACTTTAGTGAGTATGCGCTTTCCTTTTTTTTACCTATCCCCATAACTTTGAGACGATTGGAGTTGGAGTGATAGTCACATTTTACTTGTCACATGGTCTTTGCCCTCTTTTGCATGTCCTTTCATCATTAACCCTCACTCACTCACTCAAGTGTTGTCTGTCTTCCTATACTTTACAGTACTACCATTACCAGTACGTATTACATTAAATTAGAAAAATTCTTCATTCCAGTTTGTTTTGAGTTCTTATGAATGTGATCTGTGGATAACTCCTCTTCCTAAGCCTCCTGCTCCTCTACTACTTGCTTTACCTCTTGCTTGCCCCTTCTTTTATAACAGCCAGGCTGTGTAAGCCTATGGTCACTAGCAGCAGCAGCCTGGTTGATCAGACAGTCAGTAAGGAAGCTTAGCCTCAGACTGGGCTGTAAGGGTTTGAGGCTATGACACCAATCACAGGTACGTATGTGGTATTTCAAGGTTTCTGAATTTACTAGAAGCTCTAGGAATACATCCTCTGAAATTTGAGGAATTGTTTACACATGTAAAACAGTACAAAATATAAAATGTCACATGGCTGGCAAAATATGACAAGAAATATCAGAAGTTCCTTTCTGTGACAGTTTTTAAAAGTTATCAGTGCTTAACCCTTAAACTGTCCACACACAGATATACGTTCACGTGCGTAGCTGACCGAACGTAGATCTACGTTTTTTTTCAAATGCTTTTAACCTTGCCACGATAAGCCTGAGTTGCCTAGAGATTAGAGAATGGGTCTGTGCAATCATTGTGTGCAGTATTACAAAATCTGGGAATGACAAACAAAATGCACTCTTCATTTTCAACAAAAAGAACAACTTATTTTTTTCTCAAAATATTCGGTCAGCTACGCAAGTAAACGTATATCTACGTGTGGACAGTTTAAGGGTTAAAGCAATCACTGAAATTGCTGGTTCCTCAAATTCACATTCCTCAAGTGTCTGATTTTAGAGAATTGTTTTTATGTTCATTGTTATATTATATTGCCTTTTACTTTAATAAGATGACCAAATGTGCATTCCAGGTTACCTTCTTACAAAAAATGAGGGCAAGATTGGCTCACCGGAAAAACCCTTGAGTGACCTGGGTCTCATTTCCTACCGATCCTACTGGAAGGATCTCCTCCTCAATTACCTGGCAAGCTATACTGAGAAGAATGTCTATATAAAGGGTAAGCTGTGTTGTGGTGTGAGGGGGAAACATTGACATGTAGTCCTGCAGCCAAGCAGGTGAACCTGAAATTGTTGGTACTGTACTTCAATTTTTTTTTTTTCCAGATTTATTATACTTTGGAGTCCTGGTTCACGATCTGATGACTGGCACCACAGTAGCATTCATCATTTTTTGCAAAATTTGCAGAAATCCAAGATGATCACCTTTTCACTTAAAAATTGTATTAACCATTTAATTATTTTTTCCCAAATCAACGGCTGTCTCCCACCGAGGCAGGGTGACCCAAAAAAGAAACACTTTCACCATCATTCACACAATATCATTGTCTTTACAGACGCACCCAGATATGACAGTTTAGTTTAACCCTTTGACTGTTTCTGTTGTATATATACGTCTTACGAGCCAATGTTTTGGACGTATTAATACGCATAAATTCTAGCAGCCTCAAATCAAGCAGGAGAAAGCTGGTAGGCCCACATGTGAGAGAATGGGTCTGTATGGTCAGTGTGTGCAGTATAAAAAAAATTGGGCAGCTAGTGGTGCATTGTGGGAACACCATTTCAGTAGCCCTTGTTCAGCATGCCTAGCAGTAATAATTATCTGACTCCTTGGCACATCTAGGACATTTCTCTTCCTCAATGATAGCTCTAACACAGATGGAAGTGTGTCTGAAGATAAATTTCATGGTTTTGAGGAGTTTGTGACCGAAAGCAATGCCCAGGATACCAGAAGGAAGGAAGGAAGAAAGGAAGGAAGAAAGAAAGGAAGGAAGGAAGAGATGAGAGGAAGGAAGGAAAGAAGTAAGGAAGGAGGAAAGGAAGAAGGAAGGAATTAAGAAAAAGAAAGAGAGAAAGGAAGGAAGGAAGCGATAAGAGGAAGGAAGGAACAAAAGAAGTAGGTAAGAAAGGAAGGAATGAAGGAAGAAAGGAAGAGATGAGCATAAGGAAGGAAAGAAATATGTAAGAAAGGAAGGCAGAAAGAAAGGAAGGAAGAAAGGAAGGTAGGTATGAAGGAAATGAAGGAGGTTGTGGGGAAGAAGACATGGGTCCCTTTCTGTGTTGACAGGTTGACAGGCAGTGTGGGTGGTGAGTAATGGTATAATATGTCATTTTGACAGCTGCCTTACCCTGACTCAGCAAATTTAGATGTCCACACACACACACACACTATATAGCTTGGAGCTTTGAAGTGCTAATTACAGTTGATGGAAAGTGTCCAGTCATTATATATGTGTATATATATTATAGAACAATAGTAATAAACAATTTTTTTTTATTGTTGGTTGGTGTAAACAATTTTTGTAAACAATATAATGATACTAATGTTTGTGCGATTATTGTGTTGCATACAATGAGTGTATATATATACATTGCACCTTACTTTGGTCTCACAGGCCACATAAGTTACGTAAAAAAATAAAATAGTGAAAAAAAAAGAAACCTACGATAGAAAGTAAATCAAAGTTTACCGGGTGAGCGGCATTCGCCTCTGTTGCCATACGCAGCTCATTTTTTGCCAACTTTACGCCTCTATATCTCTGTAAGTACTGATCGCAAAAACTTTTTTGGGGGATTTAACCCTTAACCCTTTGGGGGTCCAAGGGCGGTCTCTGAAACTCGTTCTCAGGGTCCACGAATTTAAAAAAAAAAAAAAAATTTATGGAATGATAGAGAATCTTTTTCCGATCATAACGCTACAAAAAATATGAAATTTGATCGAAAACTAACGGAATTATGCTTTCGTGAAGTTAGCGGTAGCCATGACACTTACTCATCCGCGATTTCGCCCACTTTGAGCCCTATTTTCGGCACATTCAAATGTTTCAGTCTACTAAAATTATAGCTATTTAGCTAGAACTCCATTTCTTCCATTGATTGAGTACAAGAAACTGCCTATTTACTAATTTCAACTACCCAAAATAGTGGTCAGAAAATGGCAATTTGGCCAATTTCACACAAATTTCAAACGATGCTAATTTCAAAATAGGATCCATAATAAACAAGACAGACATTCCTGGCACTAAAATAACATCTTCTCTGTTCATTAGTCACGTCTCCAGGCCCCTCTTACATTACTTTTTCCATTTTGAATTTTTGTTCTCACAAAAAAATAGAAGATTTATTGTTATTTATACAACTGCATCATTGTAAAAATGGTATAAATAATATCAGAGCACTTGTGCATGAATATTAGACTCGCCAGTTGATGTGTATTGGACGCATGGTGAGATTTGTTTACTCTTGAACATCGTCAAAAATCTAACTTTTTCGCTAATTTGAGCTCAATTTCAAGGTACTTGTTATTGTCAAACCAATCAATATCATCTCTATTTCTGTAATATATCTTCCATTCTATCAAATGAGAACAAGAAAACGAGAATACAACAATAAATATCATACGAAAATAGACTGCAAAGTCGCCGTTTTAAACCAAAAACAAGGTCAGAGTTTTTTCCTCATTATGCACTGTGTGGTGCAGGAATTTTTTTATACTACGCACACTGACCGCACAGACCCATTCTATCACATCTAGGCCTAACAGCCTGTTTCTGCTTGATTTGAGGGCGCTAGAATTTAGGCGTACTAGTACGTCAATAACCCCAGTGCGTAAGACGTACTAGTACGACCAAAACCCCGAAAGGGATAAACGGTCCAAACGTATTTGTTAGTACTGCTACTGCCCCAAACGTATATTTACGTTTTATTTTTTCCTGCCTCCAAATTTTGCACGATTGGCCTGAGATGCCTGGTCAGCATAGAATGGGTCTTAACCCATTAACTCTCCAAACGTATATACAGTGGTCCTTCGGTTTTCATGCATCTCGAAACTCTAACATTTATGTAAGTGTATTTTCGTAAGTGCTGTTGCAAGTGTATTTTT
Source organism: Cherax destructor (assembly GCA_009830355.1). Classification (NCBI taxonomy): domain Eukaryota; kingdom Metazoa; phylum Arthropoda; class Malacostraca; order Decapoda; family Parastacidae; genus Cherax; species Cherax destructor. The sequence continues at coordinate 56,751 of WNWK01009445.1, forward strand.
GGGGTCTGAAATAGACTAACCTACATGACATTATTTCTTAAGGAAGTAAATTCATTCGGTAATGGAACTTGAGCAGCATTCTGGAACGAATTTTCGGCGAAAACCGAGGGACCACTGTATACGTTTATACCGCTAGCGCTCCGAACGTATATATACGTTTTTTTTTTTTTTTTTTTGCATGCTTTCTTATGGGGAAAATCAAGGTCGGAGCGCTAGCGGTAAAAACGTATATATACGTTTGGACAGTTAATGAGTTAACACTCAGTGTGTGCCATATTAAAAAAATCTGGGACCACTTAGTACCTTGTGGGAGCACCAGTTAAATTGAGTGCCAGCTAGAGCAAACACTGCGGCAAACACCAATGATTCACTGATGTCATGTCATATTAACACTCCCCTTTGAAGTGGAAAGGGATGTCGGCAGGCTGGCCACCTGGTTGGCAAGCAGCTGGTTGGCCACCTGGGTGGCCAGCAGCTGGCTGGTCAAGCTGGGTACCTGATTGGCTGTCTATCTCTGTCTGTCTGTATCTATCTGTCTCTGTCTCTATCTGTGTCTATCTCACCGGAACACATACGTAAATACAATTATACATAGTGTAAATTACCTAGGATAACTAAAAAAATCAAGACAGTGATATAATGTGCTTGTGATCTGTGTAATACCAGTTGGTTCATGAGCTACTCTCTGAGACAAGCAGACAGAAAGGAGACGACACACAGGCAGACAGAAAGACACACACAGACAGAAAGACACACACAGACAGAAAGACACACACAGACAGACAGAAAGACACACACAGACAGACAGAAAGACACACACAGACAGACAGAAAGACACACACAGACAGACAGAAAGACACACACAGACAGACAGAAAGACACACACAGACAGACAGAAAGACACACACAGACAGACAGAAAGACACACACAGACAGACAGAAAGACACACACAGACAGACAGAAAGACACACACAGACAGACAGAAAGACACACACAGACAGACAGAAAGACACACACAGACAGACAGAAAGACACACACAGACAGACAGAAAGACACACACAGACAGACAGAAAGACACACACAGACAGACAGAAAGACACACACAGACAGACAGAAAGACACACACAGACAGACAGAAAGACACACACAGACAGACAGAAAGACACACACAGACAGACAGAAAGACACACACAGACAGACAGAAAGACACACACAGACAGACAGAAAGACACACACAGACAGACAGAAAGACACACACAGACAGACAGAAAGACACACACAGACAGACAGAAAGACACACACAGACAGACAGAAAGACACACACAGACAGAAAGACACACACAGACAGAAAGACACACACAGACAGAAAGACACACACAGACAGACAGAAAGACACACAGACAGACAGAAAGACACACACAGACAGACAAGACACACAGACAGACAGAGACACAACAGACAGAGACACACAGACAGACAGAACACACACAGACAGACAGAGACACACACAGACAGACAGAGACACACACAGACAGACAGAGACACACACAGACAGACAGAGACACACACAGACAGACAGAGACACACACAGACAGACAGAGACACACACAGACAGACAGAGACACACACAGACAGACAGAGACACACACAGACAGACAGAGACACACACAGACAGACAGAGACACACACAGACAGACAGAGACACACACAGACAGACAGAGCACACACACAGACAGACAGACGACACACACAGACAGACAGAGACACACACAGACAGACAGAGACACACACAGACAGACAGAGACACACACAGACAGACAGAGACACACACAGACAGACAGAGACACACACAGACAGACAGAGACACACACAGACAGACAGAGACACACACAGACAGACAGAGACACACACCAGACAGACAGAGACACACACAGACAGACAGAGACACACACAGACAGACAGAGACACACACAGACAGACAGAGACACACACAGACAGACAGAGACACACACAGACAGACAGAGACACACACAGACAGACAGAGACACACACAGACAGACAGAGACACACACAGACAGACAGAGACACACACAGACACAGAAAGACACACACACACAGACAGACAGAAAGACACACACAGACAGACAGACAGAAAGACACACACAGACAGACAGACACACACAGACAGACAGACAGAAAGACACACACAGACAGACAGACAGAAAGACACACACAGACAGACAGACATAAAGACACACACAGACAGACAGAAAGACACACACAGACAGACAGAAAGACACACACAGACAGACAGAAAGACACACACAGACAGACAGAAAGACACACACAGACACAGAAAGACACAGAACAGACACACACAGACAGACAGAAAGACACACACAGACAGACAGAAAGACACACAGACAGAAAGACACACACAGACAGACAGAAAGACACACAGACAGACAGAAAGACACACACAGACAGACAGAAAGACACACAGACAGACACAGAAAGACACACAGACAGACAGACAGAAAGACACACAGACAGATAGACAGAAAGACACACACACAGAAAGACACACACACACACACAGAAAGACACACACACAGAAAGACACACACACAGAAAGACTCACACACACAGAAAGAGACACAGACAGACGGACACAGACAGAAAGATAGTCACACAGGCAGACAGATACAGACAGACAGACAGACAGGCAGGTTTGCGTAACAAATAAACCGAAGCAGTGTAAGCTCGTCAAATGTCATCACTTTAATTACTGGACTGATAAGAAGAGATAAGACTACCCTCACCCCTCATCAAATGTCACCAGTCATCATTAGTGGAGATGAGATGAGATAAGGCAGTGACACATATCTTACATAATGCTTCAAGGTAACTTTATTATTACATATTATTATTATTATTATTATTATCAATATTATGCACCATTATTATTAATATTATTATTATCATTATTATTATTATTATTTTTATGCACTATCATTATTATTATTTGAGTACAATTTCAGTACCTAATATTACTATCAGAACAAAGATTGGCTATGAAATCACAAGAACTACTATAATTTGTAATTATCAGTACGTAAAAATTATATAAAAATAGTAAAAAAAAAAAAAAAAAAAAAGAGAAAAAAGGTATATCAGCAACAATTTTGCAAGCCGCAGGACTCCTGTTGCTGTCAGGTGAGCATCCAGTGCCAACTTCTCTGCCTCATATCTCGGTAAGTACTGACCCTAAATTTTTTTTATCCTATGACACTTAAAAAAATGTGCTCCTTATCTATAATTTTTTTCAAAAATATTCGGGGCACTGGGCGTGCGAATGTATATATATGTTTGGACCGTTTAAGGGTTAAACATTCAGAAAAATAATCTTAACATTTTGTTAAGAATTTTTTTTTTTTTTTTTTTCCCGAATATTTCCCGACATAGAATGACAGTTTCAGAGAGGGGCCTCCAACAGTCAAAGGGTTAATGAATTTCCTCCTCTTTCAAAAAACTGGCTGTATCTGACCGAGATAGGGTAGCCCAAAAAGAAAAAAGAAAGTTGTTGTTCTTTCAACAAACCAGCCATATCCCACCGAAACAGGGTGGCCCAAAAAAAAAAAAAGTTTCTCTTTTTAACTTTAGTAATGTATACAGGAGAAGAGGTTACTAGCCCCTACCTTGCTCTCGGGATTTTAGTCGCCTCTTACGACACGCATGTCTACGGAGGAAGAATTCATTTCCACTTCCCTATAGAGATAAGTGGAAATAAACAAGAAGAAGAAGAAGAAGAAGAACTAGGAAAAAACAGAAGAAAACCCAGAGGGGTGTGTATACAGTAGGGCCCCACTTATACAGCAGGTTAGGTTCCATGATACTGCCGGAAAGCAAAACGCCCTTTTTTTCCACTTATAAGTGCATATAAATACCAGACAACAAGTTTACACTAACTTATATTAAGTTAGCAATAGAACTAGGCATTAAAAACACAATAAACAGTAAAATACATACACAGTACATTCATTGCTTACCTTAAAATATTTGTAGTCTTAATGTAGGGCGAGAGGTGAGTAGTATTTATTTGTAGGTAGCCAGTACATGTAGGTATGTAGCTACATGATATTTAATTGTGCCCCAGAGCCATATTACCATCGACATACCATGTTCACTGAGTTTAATCGTTTCTAACGACTACCTTTAGATGCCATCATAAACAAAGGGAGAAGTAATGAATAATTCATGCCAAGAATTGTAATCAAAAGCTTTGTGTTAAGGGGAGTAACTGGGCCACTGCAGATTCGTACACTTTTCCTCTGGTGCTGGTCCAGAGAAAACGTAATGTTTTCCCTCTGCCCGACTACCACCCCTCCATAGCATATAAACATAGCATGTTTATATGCTGTGTAACGTGTTTCTTATATAATTTTGAAGAAAATATCATAGATGGATTAATGAAAATGACAAATATTAACGTAAAATAAGACATTTAACCCTTAAACTGTCCACACGTAGATCTACGTTCACCTGCGTACTGCTCCGAATATTTTGAAAAAAAAAATTAAATGAAGAGCTCAGTTTTATAAAGAGGATAGGCTAAAAAAAATTGAGGGTCAGTACTTGCCAAGATATAAGCCCGCCAATTTGGTGCTTGCAGAAGTATTGCCAATATACTTTTTTCTAGTTTTTATTTTAATTTATATAATTTTTATGTTCTGATAATTACAATTTACAATAGTTCTTGTGATTTCATAGCCAATCTTTGTTCTAACATTAATATTATGTACTGAAATAGTACTCAAAAATAGTCGCAATCACACCAACAGGTGAACATTTTCACCTGCCTTGGTCATTTACTATTGTCTATAAATATATACGAAGTATTTATAGGTCCCATCAATGTTTTAGACATCCTGGAGTATACAGTAGGCCCTCATTTAGCACAGTAGTTACGTTCCTGAAAACGTCGTGTTAGCTAAAATTGTGTTAGATAATTAAAAGAACTTATGGGAAAAATAGGGTTACGTTCCTGGGAGTCCCCAAAAAGTCAAGTCATTCAGTAAGTCAGTCAGTCAAGTCATTCAGTAAGTCAGTCAGTCAAGTCATTCAGTAAGTCAGTCAGTCAAGTCATTCAGTAAGTCAGTCAGTCAAGTCATTCAGTAAGTCAGTCAGTCCATTCAGAGTCAGTCAGTCGTCTTCAGTAAGTCAGTCAGTCAAGTCATTCAGTAAGTCACTCAGTCAAGTCATTCAGTAAGTCACTCAGTCAAGTCATTCAGTAAGTCACTCAGTCAAGTCATTCAGTAAGTCATTCAGTAATTCAGTCAGTCAAGTCATTCAGTAATTCAGTCAGTCAAGTCATTCAGTAATTCAGTCAAGTCATTCAGTAAGTCAGTCAGTCAAGTCAGTAAGTTAGTCACACAAACTTATGTTTACATCTTTTTATGTGTACAAAGTAACACTTCATTACAGCCACAGGTTATGTCTTGTCTAATATCTTTGTTTTCTTCGTTAATTCTAAGACTTAATAAATGTTTATACCTTTTCTTGCCACTTTGAGCAACACTGGTATGCCTACTGGGTGACATGATTGCTTGGCAGATACAAGATATAGTAATTTAAAGATCAAAACACATTTCACTCTCTTATTCTTCACAAACAGCTGGCCTTACGCGTATGGAATACGAATGTTGGGATGGTGGGGTGTTGTTGGGGGGTAGCATGGGAAGGCGTGTTGTCTCCCCAGCTGTTCCACAACATTAGCACCGGCCGCTTGAGGGAATGGTTATTTGTTTTTTCTTCCTGCAAACTGTAAGTAAGTTTATTCAGGTATACACAGATACAGTTACAAAGATTATCATACATAGCAGCATGTGTGTAGAGAACCTAGGATAACCCAAACTTTGGGTTATCCTAGGTTCTCTAGGATAACACTTTGGGTTATCCTAGGTTTTCTACACATATGCTGCTATGTATGATAATCAGTGTAACTATCTCTGTATACCTGAATAAACTTACTTACAGTTTGTGGGAAGGAAAAACAAATTCCCTTTTCCTCAAAGCATGAGGATTCTTAGAGCGGAAAATAACCATGGGCTTACACTTGAAATCACCTGATGCATTACCCAAAAGGAGCAAGGTGAAGCGATCCTTTGCTGTCTTGAAGCCTGGTGCACTTTTCTCTTGCTGGCTGATATAAGTTCATGTTTGCATTTTCTTCCAGAAAACACTTGTCTCGTCAGCATTAAACACTTGTTGTGGATCATAGCCACCCTCAGTAGGACCCCCACTGACTCGATGGTTTAACCTACCGCAGGCGACCGCGCGCTCAAAATTTTTCCCCTCCAGCGAATCGCGTAATATAAGGTTTACGTCGTGTTAGATAAAAATGTGCCGCAATTCTTCAATCGCGTAATACCCAAAACGCGCAACATAAAGTCGTGCTAAATGAGGGTCTACTGTATATGAAACTCCTTGAAGAATGGTGTTATGACAATTGCCAGATAACTACTGATAAGGCAGTGACATTGATGAATGAATGTGTGCAGGGAACCCTTGCTTTTTCACTCTGTATCTGTCTGTCTGTCTATCTGTCTCTGTCTGTCTGTCTATCTGTCTGTCTGTCTGTCTGTGTCTATCTGTCTGTCTGTGTCTATCTATCTGTCTGTGTCTATCTATCTGTCTGTATCTGTCTTGTCTATCTGTCTGTGTCTGTCTAGCTCTGTTTATCTGTCTTTCTGTCTGCCTGTGTGCCTGGAGTATATGAAACTCCTTGAAGAATGGTGTGTTGACAAGTGTCAGATAACTCTTGACAGTCCAGTGACATTTGATAAATGTCAGCAGTGCTGGAGGAAACCCTCCCTTTTTCAATGTCTATCTCTGTCTGTCTATCTGTCTGTTTGTCTAGCTCTGCTTATGTCTGTCTAACTCTGCTTATCTGTCTTTCTGTCTGCCTGTGTGTGTCTTTCCGTCTGCTTGTCTCAAGTCTCAGAGTACGGCTCGTAAGCCAACAGGTATTATACACGATGCAGAAGTGACGATGCGTATTACTTGCCAGTCATGCTTATTATGTCTTAGATCTACAAGCATTGTATAGCACTTTGCCTGGAATTTTTGGGTTATCCTAGGTAATTTACACTATGTATAATAACTGTACTTATGTGTACATGTGAGAGAGACAGAGATATAGGACATATAGATAGATATATAGACAAAAATCTAGGCAGACAGGGATCTAGGCAGACAGGGATCTAGGCAGACAGGGATATAGACAGACAGGGATCTAGGCAGACAGGATCTAGGCAGACAGAGATCTAGGCAGACAGAGATCTAGACAGACAGAGATCTAGACAGACAGAGATCTAGACAGACAGAGATCTAGACAGACAGAGATCTAGACAGACAGAGATCTAGACAGACAGAGATCTAGACAGACAGAGATCTAGACAGACAGAGATCTAGACAGACAGAGATCTAGACAGACAGAGATCTAGACAGACAGAGATCTAGACAGACAGAGATCTAGACAGACAGAGATCTAGACAGACAGAGATCTAGACAGACAGAGATCTAGACAGACAGAGAGACAGCCAAAGCCAGCCAGCCTGCCGAATACATAAGAAAGAAGGAACACTGCAGCAGGAGTACTGGCCCATGCAAGGCAGGTCTTATAAGGGGAGTGTTAATGCGACATGACATCATTGAATCCCTGGTGTTTGCCACACTATTTGCTCTAGATGGCACTCAATTGAACTGGTGCTCCCACAAGGTACTAATTGGTCCCAGATTTTTTTAATACTGCGCAGACCCATTCTCTCATGTCTAGGCGACTCAGGCCTATCGCACTAAATTTGAAGGAATGAAAAATAAAACTTAGATCTACGTTCGGAGCAGTACGCACGTGAACGTATATCTACGTGTGGACAGTTTAATTGTTAATGTGTCCAATAGTGATTATTATTACATATTAGTATTATTACTATGGCGTTAAGACTAGAGGGACACTCTTATTGATTTTAACCCTTAACCCTTTACCAGGCCACACATGAAATTTGAGACACTGCAACATTAGTATTATTACTATGGCGTTAAGACTAGAGGGACACTCTTATTGATTTTAACCCTTAACCCTTTACCAGGCCACACATGAAATTTGAGACACTGCAACATTTGCAACCTATATTCTGATAATATAAGCAATTCTAAGACATATTTATTTGTATTCATTTGTCAAGTTTATTTATTTTAGGCGCCTCTTATATACCCTCTATGGCAGATTCAAATATGAGGCACACCTGGCCTGGTAAAGGGTTAAACGGTCCAAACGTACATGTATACGTTCACTCGCCCAGTGCCCCAAATATTTTGAAAAAAAAAATTATAGAAATAGAGCACATTTTTTTTTGTTATAGGATAAAAAAAAAAATTAGGGTCAGTACTTACCGAGATATGAGGCGGAGAAGTTAGCACTGGATGCTCACCTGACAGCAACAGGAGTCCTGCCGTTTGCAGAATTGTTGCCGATATACCATTTTTTCTCTTTTTTTTTTATATTATTTTATATAATTTTTATGTTCTGATAATTACAATTTATAGTAGTTCTTGTGATTTCATAGCCACTCTTTGTTCTGACACTAATATTAGGTACTGAAATAATAATAATAATGATAGTGCATAATAATAACGATAGTGCATAATAATAATAATAACGATAGTGCATAATAATAATAATAACGATAGTGCATAATAATAATAATAACGATAGTGCATAATAATAATAAGTTCCCTTGAAGCATTATGTAAGATGTGTGTCACTGCCTTATCTTATCTCCACTAATGACTGTGGTGACATTTGATGAGGGGTGTGTGTAGTCTAATCTTTTCTTATCAGTCCACTAATGACAGTGGTGTGACATTTGATGAGCTTATACTGCTTTGCTTTATTTGTGTTACACAAACCTGTCTGTCTGTCTGCCTGCCTGTGTGTCTCCTTTCTGTCTGCTTGTCTCAGAGAGTAGCTCATGAACCAACTGGTATTACACACGATCACAAGCACAGTATAGCACTTTGTCTGGATTTTTTGAGTTATCCTAGGTAATTTACACTATGTATAATTGTATTTACGTATGTGTTCCTATGAGATAGAGACAGAGATGGATACAGACAGACAGACGGAGATAGAGACAGCGAATCAGGTAGCCAGGCAGCCTGCCGACTCCCCTTTCCACTTAAAAGGGGAGTGTTAATATGACATGACATCAGTGAATCCTTGGTATTTGCCGCACTGTTTGCTCTAGCTGGCGCTCAATTTAACTGGTGCTCCCACAAGGTACTAAGTGGTCCCATATTTTTTTAATACAGCGCACACCGAGTGTTAAGACCCATTCTATGCTGACCAGGCATCTCAAGCCAATCGTGCCAAATTTGGAGGCAGGAAAAATAAAATGTATATATACGTTTGGGGCAGTAGCAGTATGAACGTATATAGTATACGTTTGGATTGTTTAATTGTTAATGTGTACATGCATACCAACACAGAGTGTAAGTACATTTAGGTACAGGTACACAAGTATAATTTCTTTCTTTCTTTCAACACGTCGGCCGTTTCCCACCGAGGCAGGGTGGCCCAAAAGGAAAAACGAAAGTTTCTCCTTTTACATTTAGTAATATATACAGGAGAAGGGGTTACTAGCCCCTTGCTCCCAGCATTTTAGTCGCCTCTTACGACACGCATGGCTTATGGAGGAAGAATTCTGTTCCACTTCCCCATGGAGATAAGAGGAAATAAGAACAAGAACTAGTAAGAAAATAGAAGAAAACCCAGAGGGGTGTGTATATATATGCTTGTACATGAATGTGTAGTGTGACCTAAGTGTAAGTAGAAGTAGCAAGATGTACCTGAAATCTTGCATGTTTATGAGACAGAAAAAAGACACCAGCAATCCTACCATCACGTAAAACAATTACAGGCTTTCGTTTTACACTCACTTGGCAGGACGGTAGTACCTCCCTGGGCGGTTGCTGTTTACCAACCTACTACCTAAAATAAGTATAATTATCAGAGTACATATAAAATATGCAATAACTTTAAAACACTTCATTCTTGGGCCAAGTATGACACCCGGATAACTGTGTTGGCTGGAGCAAGAGTGTTTATGCACCTGGAGAAGAGAGAATTGTAGAGGAGAGAGAGAGATTTTGGGAAATGAGATTTTGGAAAGTTTCCAGATATAATAGAGAGATGTGCTCACGGAGAATGTAAACAAATTGGGTGGGGCACGCCATATTAGAAAGACCGCTCGCCATATAGAGAGTTTTGGTCATAAATTTAAAATCGCTGTATTAGCGGAATGCCATAAAGCGGGGCCCTACTGTATATGCTTGTACGTGCATGTGTAGTGTGACATAAGTGTAAGTAGTAGTAGCAAGGCATACCTGAAATCTTTCATGTTTCTTCTTCAACAAACTGGCCGTATCCCACTAAAGCAGGGTGGCCCAAAAAGAAAAACAAAAGTCTCTTTTTAACTTCAGTAATGCATACAGGAAAAGAGGTTACTAACCCCTTGCTCTCGGCATTTTAGTCGCCTCTTACGACACGCATGGCTTACAGAGGAAGAATTCTTTTCCACTTCCCCATGGAGATAAGAGGAAATAAACAAAAACAAGAACTAGTAAGAAAATAGAAGAAAACCCGGAGGGGTATGTATATATATGCTTGTACATGCAAGTGAAGTGTAACTAGAAGTAGCAAGACGTACCTGAAAACTTGCATTATTTATGAGATGGTAGCAATCCTACCATCATGTAAATCAAGTACAGGTTTCTGTTTTACACTCACTTGGCAGGTCAGTAGTACCTCCCTGGGTGGTTGCTGTCTACGAACCTACATATTAATTAATTAAATAGAACAGATCTACAGTACAGTGTTCTGTAGCTCTGTTCTGTGTATAGGCAGGCAGCATCTGGACTGTCTCAGAGAGTGAAGGGGAGGGAGGGAATTTTTGTGTAGTGTGAGAGGGTAGTGGTAAAGATAATTGAGAGGGAGTGTGGTGTGAGATCCCACACCTTACCCACTGAACGTGGTATGTAGCAGCTACTACAGTCAACTAGCTCTGGTGTTAAATCTATGGTTCTTCATCAGTCTCTACCAAACAAATATGAGCTCTTTATTTTTTTATTTTAACACGTCGGTTGTCTCCCACTGTGGCATGGTGACCCAAAAAAGAAACTTTCACCATCATTCATACATAATCACTCTTTGCAAAGGTGCCCAGATATGACAGTTTAGATGTCACTCCAAACAGCCAATATCCCGAACCCCTCCTCTAAAGTGTAGGCATTGTACTTCTCATTTCCAGGACTTAAATCCGGCTAACCAGTTTCCCTGAATCCCTTCACAAAATATTACCCTGCTCACACTCCAACAGCTTGTCAGCTTCCAAAAACCATTTGTCTCCATTCACTCCTATTTAACATGCTCACACATGCCTGTTGCATGTCCAGGCCCCTTACACATGAAACCTCTTTTACCCCCTCCATCCTTTCCAAAGGTGACCCCTGCCCCTCCTCCCCTCCACTACATGCAGAAAATAAAATCAAAGTGCCGGTAGGTGGCAGTGTGTGGTGTAAATATTATGCACAGAATTAGGAGCATGGAGGTTAGATGACAATGTGGAGTTACCAAAGGTATTATTCAAACGGCAGAGGAGGGGTTTTTAAGGTGGTTTCAACACAGAGAGGCTGGAGCTAAATAGGATGACTAGGAGGGGATATAAATCTGGGGTAGAGGGAAGGATGGGTAGGGATCATCCTATGGAGGGTTGGGAGGAGGGATGTAAGGGAGGTTTTTAGTACTATTGGTTTGAATATCTAACAGGCTTGTGTGAGTATGTTAGATCAGAGTGGATGCAAGTGGTTTTTATGATTTAACCTGCTGTTTAAGTGTAAGGTAACATACTGTATATAGAGAGATTCAGGAAAAATGGATAGCTTTACTAGAGTCCTAGATGTTGCAGTTAAGAGTCTTGTATTATAAATGATATAGCAATACCAACAAGTAAGACATATGTTCATCACTTTGTATCTTTATTAACGAAATGTTTCGCCTGCACTGCAGCAGCATCGGTCAAATACAGGGATGAATTACTATCCTGGAGAAAGTAAACAAAATGGAGGTAGATTGTGGTAATCAGTCTGCCATCTTAAGATGCTGATCATCTTTCACCAAGACTGAGGGATGCATTACCTCAAACTATCTCTACTTTGTGCACAAGATTATAATTCATCCTTGTATACAACTGATGAAACCTGCAGTGCAGACAAAAAGCTTCACCAATAAAGATTCCTTAATTTCACATTTATCATAATTATCAGTTCGGAGAGTTACCTGACTGTGATGTCAGCATACTTCTGGCAAGACTGTGATTAAGTGATGGTGAATGTCTTTTTTTTTTTTTCTTTAGGTCACCCTAAAGAAAAATGGCCAGTCCGTTTAAAAAATATATAATTATTTTTTTAACATATCTGCTGTTTCCCACTGAGGAAGGGTGACCCAAAAAAGAAGCGAAAACAACAACAAAATAACAAAAAACAATAAAAAAACTGAAAACAAAAACAAAACAACATCAACATCAACATCAGCAGCAGCAGCAACAGCAACAACATAATAATAATAATAATAATAATAATAATAATAATAATAATATCTTTATTTACTACATGTACATGGTATACAGGCCTAGCTGACATCAATGACATACTACTATATAGAAAGCCCCTTGTTATGCTGAGCATTTCGGGCAAATTTGGTCAGTGTCCCAGGATGCGACCCACACCAGTCGACTAACTCCCAGGTACCCATTTACTGATGGGTGAACATAGACAACAGGTGTAAAGAAACACACCCAGTGTTTATACTCTGGCTGGGAATCGAATCCAGACCCTCAACGTGTGACGCTAGAGCTTTAGTCGTCATCATCATCATCATCCATCATCATCCATCATTCATCATCAATCATTAATCATCATCATCGCTGGCAGGCACTCAAGTCTGGCTAACTGGTTTCCCTGAATTCCTTCATAAATATTACTTTGCTCACACTCCAACAGCACATCATCATAAAACCATTTGCATCCATTCGCTTCCTGGAAGTCTAATCCCCTCACACACAAAACCACCTTTACCCACTCACTCCAACCTTTCCTAGGATGACCCCTACCCTGCCTTCTTTCCACTATACATTTATGCACCCTCCAAGTCGTTCTACTTCATTCCATTCTTTCTAAATGTCCGAACAACCTCAACAACCCCTCCTCAGCCCTCTAGATAATATTTTTAGAAACCTCACACCTCTTTCAAATCTCCAAGCTACGGATTCTCTGCATTATGTTCACACTGCCCCAGACACGACATCACTGCCTCCAGTCTTCTCGTTGTTGCAGCATTCACCACCCATGCTTCACACCCATATAAGAGCGTTAGTACCACTATACTCTTCATACATTCCCCTCTTTGCTTCCATGGATAACGTTTGTCTCCACAAATGCCTCTGTACACCACTCACCTTTTTTTTCCTCATCAATTCTATGATTCACCTCATCTTTCATAGACCCATCTGCTAACAAGTTCACTCCCAAATATCTGAATGCGTTCATTTCCTCCATACTCTCTTCCTCCAATTTGATATCCAGTCTTTCATTACCTGAAATTTTTTGTTATCCTCATCACCTTGATCTTTCTGTTCACTTTTAATTTCCTTTTTTTTTTTACATACCCTTCCAAACTCATCCACCAACCTCTGCAATGGGACATTCTGAAGAGACATTGCAGAGGTTGGTGGATGAGTTTAGAAGGGTATGTAAAAAAAGAAAATTAAAAGTGAACAGAAAGATCAAGATGCGACAGAGTACAGTGGACCCTCGCTATTCGAACACTCCAAAACTCGCCCTTTTATGTAAGTTTATTTTTGTAAGTGCTTTTAAAAGTGTATTTTTGGGGGTCTGAAATGCACTAACCCAATTTACATCATTCCTTATGGGAATAAATTTGTTTGGTATCAGCACTTGAACAGCATTCTGGAATGAGGGTGAGTTTTGGAGTGTTCGAATAGCGAGGGTCCACTGTATATATTTTATATATACATACTCTGATAATTATACTTATGTGTACCTGTACCTTAATAAACTTACACTCTGTTCTGGCATGCAGGTACACATAAAAATCACTAAGAGTGTCTCGCTAATCTTGAAGACACCATATTAATAATAATAATAATAGCTATGGGGCACTTTAACCCTTTCAGGGTCCGTGCCGTAGTTCTATGGCTTTGAGTTGAGGGTCCAAACCGTAGTTCTATGCCATGAGCTCAGCTCACTCAGATAAGCTGTGAGCGGTAAATTTGGGCCTAGATATGAGAGAATACATCTGTGGTAAGTGTGCACCACATAAAACAAATCCTGCTGCACGCAGTGCATGATGAGAAAAAAACTGAGACCGTAATTTTCGAATAAAACCGACTTTGCAGTGTTTTTTCGTATGCTTTTTATAGTTGTATTTGCGATTTTTTGGTCTCATTTGATAGAATGGAAGATACATTACAGAAATAGAGATAATTTTGATTGGTTTTAGTACTGGAAATGGCTGGAAACTGAGCTCAAAGTAGCAGAAATGTTCAAGATTAAACAAATGACATCACACGTCTAATACATGCCAGTTGGTGGGTCTAATATACGTTCACAAATGTGGTGATATTATTTATACAATTATTACAATATTGCATAACAGTAAATCTTCCATTTTTGGTTTGAATAAAAATTCATTATGTGAATAAAAAATAAAAATGGAATTCATTTGTAAAGTTTGAAAATGTAACTAATGAACAGAGGAAATGTTAGTTTAGTGCCAGGAATGCCTGCATTGTTTATTCTGGACCTTATTTTGAAATTGGAATATTTTGAACTTTGTGTTAAATTGGCCAAATTACCAATTTCCGATCACTTTATTTTGTAGTTGAAACAGCCGACTGGGCGATTTCTTGTGCTCAATCGATAGAATAGAAGTAATACTAGCGAAATAGCTAAGAATTTAGTCGACTGGAATAATGTAATTGGCCTAAAATGGGAGTCAAAGTCGGCAAAATCGCTGATGCGTAAATATCACTGACGCATCAAAATTCGCGAGAGTATAATTTCGTCAATTTTCCATCAAATTTCGTACTTTTTGTTTTATTACCGTCAGAAAAAGATTCTCTACCATTTCATAACAAAAAATAAGAAATTTTGTTTTGAAAATTCTTGGACCCTGGCTGTCACTCTGAGATTTGGCCTCTGGACCCTGAAAGGGTTAAATGTCATATATTACGTTAATGTAGACATTTTCATTAATCCATCTATGATATTATTTCAAAATTATATAAGAAACACACTACATAATATATAAACATAATACATACACCCACAGTAGAATAAATTGACATATATATATATGAGATGTGGTAGCTGGCGGCTTGTGGTAGCGACGGAAAGAATTCCATTTTCTCTAGTTCAACATCAGAGAAAATGTGTACAGTATAGCATCACTGTGGGTAACTGTAGAAAAAATATTCCTTTTGTATGTCCTCATTCAGCATCATTCGCTCTAAAAATGGTGTGTTGCATGAGAATTGGAGTGTTGCTGTTTATTTATTTTACTAGACCAGCATGAAGACAACTTGTACACAATGTAAGGTGTTTGTATTGTGGTAAAAGCTTCACAAACATATGCAGAATGAACATGTATGAACCTTAAGTGTACAGGTGTTAACCCTTTCGGGGTTTTGGTCGTACTAGTACGTCTTACGCACTGGGGTTATTGACGTACTAGTACGCCTAAATTCTAGCGCCCTCAAATCAAGCAGAAACAGGCTGTTAGGCCTAGATGTGATAGAATGGGTCTGTGCGGTCAGTGTGCGCAGTATAAAAAAATTCCTGCACCACACAGTGCATAATGAGGGAAAAAAAAACTGACCGTGTTTTTGGTTTAAAACAGCGACTTTGCAGTCTATTTTCGTATGGTATTTATTATTGTATTCTCGTTTTCTTGTTCTCATTTGATAGAATGGAAGATATATTACAGAGATAGAGATGATTTTGATTGGTTTGACAATAACAAGTACCTTGAAATTGAGCTCAAAGTAGCGAAAATGTTCGATTTTTGACGATGTTCAGGAGTAAACAAATCACACCATGCGTCTAATACACATCAACTGGCGAGTCTAATATTCATGCACAAGTGCTCTGATATTATTTATACCATTTTTACAATGATGCAGTTGTATACATAACAATAAATATTCTGTTTTTTTGTGAGAATAAAAATTCAAAATGGAAAGCAAAAGTAATGTAAGAGGGGCCTGGAGACGTGACTAATGAACAGAGAAGATGTTATTTTAGTGCCAGGAATGTCTGTCTTGTTTATTATGGATCCTATTTTGAAATTGGCATCGTTTGAAATTTGTATGAAATTGGCCAAATTGCCATATTCTGACCACTATTTTGGGTAGTTGAAATTGGTAAATAGGCGGTTTCTTGTACTCAATCGATAGAAGAAATGGAGTTCTAGCGAAATAGCTATAATTTTAGTAGACTGAAACATTGGAATGTGCCGAAAATAGGGCTCAAAGTGGGCGAAATCGCGGATGCGTAAGTGTCATGGCTACCGCTAACTTTGCGAAAGCATAATTCCGTTAGTTTTCGATCAAATTTCATAATTTTTGTGGCGTTATGATCGGAAAAAGATTCTCTATCATTCCATAAGAAAAAAATATATTTTTTTTTTTAATTCGTGGACCCTGAGAACGAGTTTCAGAGACCCCCCTTGGACCCCCAAAGGGTTAATACACGTTCATTTGTTTGTTTACATTCTCTGCATCACATTCTCTGTCTCTTGTTTACAATGGTATCTAAGGGTGTGTTGTTATAAATTATTAAACTTGGTGAACAAGGTATGTCAATGGTAATAATAATAATAATTGCTTTGGGGAGCTTTAAATGTAGTACATACATATATTACATGTACATGTGATAGCAAGATGAGCTACCACACCTGACTTTCTACAATAAATAAACACCTCACCCTACATTAAGACTACAAATATTTTAGGGTAAGCAATGGGTGTACTGTATATATGTATTTTATCCCTCTGAGGTGCTTTAAATGTCATATATTACGCATGTTTGTGGTACCCAGGCAAGCTACCATACCTACCACACCAGACTTTGTACAATAAATACTACTCACCTCTCACCCTACATTAAGACTACAAATATTTTAAAGTAAGTAATGAGTAGGTTGGTAGTAAGCAACCACCCAGGGAGGTACTACCGTTCTGCCAAGTGGGTGTAAAACGAAAGCCTGTATTTGTTTTACATGATGGTAGGATTGCTGGTGTCTTTTTTTTCTGTCTCATAAACATGGAAGATTTCAGGTACGTCTTGCTACTTCTACTTACACTTAGGTCATGCTACACATACATGTACACGTTTATGTATACGCACTCATGAGTTTTTTTTTTTATTTTATCTTAATAGTTCTTGTTCTTATTGCTTTTCCTTTCATATCCATGGGGAAGTAGAATAAGAATCTTTCCTCCGTTAGCCATGCGTGTTGTAAAAGTCAACTAAAATGCCGGGAACAATGGGCTAGTGACCCCTTTTCCTGTATAGATTTACTAAAAAGAAAAAGAAAACCATCAAAGTGGGATGTTTGAATGTGCGTGGATGTTGTGCGAATGATAAGAAAGAGATGATTGTAGATGTTATGAATGAAAAGAAGCTGGATGTCCTGGCTTTAAGTGAGACAAAGCTGAAGGGGGTAGGAGAGTTTCAGTGGGGAGAAATAAATGGGATTAGGCCAGGGGTTTCAAATAGTTAGAGCTAAAGAAGGAGTGGCAATGTTGAATAATCAGTTATGGCAGGTAAAGAGGGAATATAAATGTATAAATTCAAGGATAATGTGGAGTAAAATAAAGGTTGGATGTGAAAAGTGGGTTATAGTAAGTGTTTATGCACCTGGGGAAGAGATAAGTGTAGAGGAGAGAGAGAGATTTTGGGAAATGTTGAGTGAGTGTGTGGGGAGTTTTGAACCAAGTGAGAGAGTAATTGTGGTTGGAGATCTTAATGCTAAAGTGGGTAAAAATGTTGTGGAGGGAGTAGTAGGTAAATTTGGGGTGCCAGGGGTAAATGTAAATGGGGAACCATTAATTGAGCTATGTGTAGAAAGAGGTTTGGTAATAAGTAATACATATTTTATGAAAAAGAGGATAAATATACAAGGTATGATATAGCATCTAAGGAAAGTAGTTTGTTAGATTATGTATTGGTGGATAAAAGGTTGATGGGTAGGTTTCAGGATGTACATGTTTATAGAGGGGCAATGGATATATCGGATCATTATTTAGTTGTAGCTACAGTTAGAGTAAAAGGTAGATGGGACAAAAATAAAATGGCAACAGCAAGTAAGAGAGAGGTAAAAGTGTATAAACTAAGGGAGGAGGAAGTTAGGGTGAGATATAAGCAACTATTGGCAGAAAGGTGGGCTAGTGCAAGTATGAGTAGTGGGGGGGTTGAAGAGAGTTGAGGTAGTTTTAAAAATGCAGTATTAGAATGTGGGGCAGAAGTTTGTGGCTATAGGAGGGTGGGTGCAGGAGGAAGGAGGAGTGAGTGGTGGAATGAAGTAAAGGGTGTGATAAAAGAGAAAAAGATAGCTTATGAGAGGTTTTTACAAAACAGAAGTGTTAATAGAAGAGCAGAGTACAGTGGACCCCCCGAGTTTCGTAAACCCCGGAAATCGTACATTTATGTAAGTATAATATTGTAAGTGCTTGTGGAAAAGTATTTTTGGGGGTCTGAAATAGACTAACCTACGTGACATTTTTCCTTAAGGGAGTAAATTCGTTCGGTAATGGCACTTGAGCAGACTTCAGGAGTGAAGTTTTTACGAAACTCGGGGGTCCACTGTATATGGAGAGTAAAAGAAAGGTGAAGAGAGTGGTGAGAGAGTGCAAAAGAAGAGCAGATGAAAGAATGGGAGAGGCACTGTCAAGAAATTTTGCTGAAAACGAGAAATTTTTTTGGAGTGAGATAAACAAGGTAAGAAAGCCTAGGGAACGAATGGATTTGTCAGTTAAAAACAGAGTAGGGGAGTTAGTAGATGGGGAGCTGGAGGTATTGGGTAGATGGCGGGAATATTTTGAGGAACTTTTAAATGTCGATGAAAAAAGGGAGGCGGTAATTTCATGTACTGGCCAGGGAGGTACAACATCCTTTAGGAGTGAAGAAGAGCAGGATGTGAGTGTGGGGGAGGTGCGTGAGGCATTACGTAGAATGAAAGGGGGTAAAGCAGCTGGAACTGACAGGATCATGACAGAAATGTTAAAAGCAGGGCGGGATAGTGTTGGAGTGGTTGGTATTTTTGTTTAATAAATGTATGAAAGATGGGAAGGTACCTAGGGATTCACAGAGAGCATGTATAGTTCCTTTATATAAAGGGAAGGGGGATAAAAGAGTGTGTAAGAATTATAGGGGAATAAGTTTACTGAGTATACCAGGTAAAGTGTATGGCAGGGTTATTATTGAAAGAATTAGAGGTAAGACAGAGTAGGATTGCGGATGAGCAAGGAGGCTTTAGAGTGGGTAGGGGATGTGTAGATCAAGTGTTTACAGTGAAGCATATATGTGAACAGTATTTAGATAAAGGTAGAGAAGTTTTCATTACATTTATGGACTTAGAAAAGGCATATGATAGTGGATAGGGGAGCAATGTGGCAAATGTTGCAAGTGTATGGAATAGGTAGTAAGTTACTGAAGGCTGTAAAGAGTTTTTGAGGATAGTGAGGCTCAGGTTAG